>OZ030011.1:29144747-29284747 GCA_964023405.1 Apodemus agrarius | reverse complement strand
TTTAATGTTTGATGGCAAGTTGATGTTGTGACATTTAGTATTCAGTGTGCATTAGGCCTCTCTATTTTGCATATCATTCTATGTTTATGCTGCATGTGATCTATTCAATAGCGACCTGAATGTTTTAATTATTGAGATTTATTGGTACTATTTCTTTTTCATACTCTTTTGCAAGTCTGAATATTCTTAAGTAATGCAGCATATTCCTACTATATATTAAAGAAAGTATTTGTATTGGCTGGTTCCAAAGCATACAACAAAACACATGATTTGACTTCAAAGAAGTTTTAAATAGCAGGTAGTCATATTGAACTGAAGTTGTCAATGTTCTATAAAGAAAGATCTTGTTCATTCTCCATTGATTTCTGTTGGAAAGCAAAATCACATTGGGAGGAAAAAATGAGGAATTTGAGAATTATCATTAATTGTATACATTTGTAAAATGTGGTTAATATGTGTTTATGCGGGTGAATATGTGGAGTAAGAGAGAAAGATAGAAAAATAACTGGAAGCTATTTTACTATTTGTAAAAATTCTAACTCCTAAAAAAGTAAGAATCCTGTCTACATGAGATACCAATTTAGTCTTTTTGTCCTCTGACCTTACAAATATGTGATTTCCTCAAAGATTCCAGTGGGTTAATCAAAAATTATGTGAATGAAGGTTTAATGAGAATGGCATTAGAGTGATTTTGTACATGAAAATAACCACTTGTGGGGCTAGGGAGATGGCTCAGTGGTGAAGAACACTGACTGCTCTACCAGAGCTCCTGAGTTCAATTCCCAGAAACCACATGGTAGCTCACAACCATCTGTAATGGATCTGATGCCCTCTTCTGGTGTGTCTGAAGACAGCAACAGTGTACTCATATAAAATCAACAAACATATAAATAAATAAATCTTAAAAAAAGAAAATGACCAACATAAACACTTGAACAATTGTTGCACCTCAAAAATAGACTAAGATACTCCAGTGCAATGAATTTTGAAAAGCATTTTTTTAATTTTTATTTTTTAAGAAAGAATAGTATGATATTGTATGAAATGTCCCTTCAAATTGCAACATCTACCCCAATAGAGCAGTGGTTCCTCTTAGGGTGCTAGGTGGAGTTAAACAGAAGGCCACATGTCCAGAATAAAAAAACTCAGAGTGTCTCTGAGGCATCCTAAGCAACAGTACAAAACAGAGTAAGGGGTACTCTAAAAGATACTTAAAGAGCTCCAGCCTTTTAGGCGGTGTGAAGTGTACACCCATGTTGATTTGGGATTTCAGGTGATAAAATGGTCTTTAATTATCCTTGGTCTATGAGGTTACCAGTCAATCATATACTTGTTTGTAACCATGATTATTAAAAGCCTCAGTGTTTCACAAAATTAGACAAAGATGCAATTGTTACTTTGGCTTTCTAGGGTGAGCAGACATGTGTCACAATTCCTCAGGTAAAAATTTGTCAAACTACAGATGTCTGTGCCCATAATTTTAATCAAGGTTGTAGAAACTTTCAAATGATTTTCAAACAATAGGAAAAAAGATCAACTTATAACACTTGATTTTTACATTTTTTCTTTCTTTTAATATTTTGGTGAATCAATGGATTGTTGGGGTTACTTACAGGAATATTGGTGATGGGAGCAGAAATGATGAAAGACATCTGCATCACCAAAGCCCACTGAAGCATGTGTAACAGGACCCTAGAGAGATGAACCTGGAATACAATGCAAAGCCTACAGGCAGCTCAACAGACTAGAGTGTCCATTCCAAGTGACTCAATTGGTCTAAATCTCTTCAAGGCAGTTTGTCTGGTCCCAGGGCCTTTTTTTGCAGCTTAGCTGGTCTGAGTGTAATTTACAGGCATTATTGACTATTTGAGTGAGTCTGGTCAGTTTGGGGAACTTCCTGAAGCTGTATTTTGAGTTGTTTTCTTTTTTATTTTAATTTATTTTTATTTTTTATTGAATATCATCTTCATTTACATTGCCAATGGTAAAACTTTACCCGATATCCCCCCTCCCCTAAGATGCCAAACCCCTCCCCTTCCTCCTTCCCCCTGCCTCCATGTATATGCCTCTCCACCCAACACACTCCCACCTCCCCTCGGTTTCCCTTTGTTCAGGCCTCTGTTGAGCCTTTACCTGACCAAGGACCATTCCTCCCATTGACACAACAAGGCCTTCCTCTGCCACATTTTTGGCTAGAACCATGTGTGCCCCTTGGTTGATGGTTCAGTTGAGTTGTTTTCTTAATTAAGCATTGTGTGTAGGCACATGACTTTTTCATCTGCTTTCCTAACATATTAGATATTTAAGAAAGTTCAAACCTGATCCTGTTATATATACGGATAATGAAAATTCAGAGATAGTCCTGAACTCCAGATCTCCTTAATTTTAATATTAAGGATTTTATAAATGTAATATTTAATCAGCTTAGAACTTGAGAACAGTTTGAAGAATTTAGGGGAAATATATTTACTCTCTATTAGCAATATTTTAAAATACATCTCAGGCCCTCGGGTCACTGCGGACTGCCTGCTGGTGGCTGGGTTCAGGTGCGTGGACAGAGACTTGGCCTAGCAACCAATACATGGTCAGGCTCTTGCTGGCCCCCAGAGCCAAAGGAGGTCATCAGGAGCTCTGTGAACCTGCAGCTCAGAGGCTGTCCCTGATCGCTGGGGACTGGCTAGCAGGCATGCAGCCGGCCGCCATCTTCCCTCAGGTCACTGAGGACTGCCTGCCGGTGGCTGGGTTCAGGTGTATAGACAGAGACTTAGCCTAGCAAGGAACACCTGGTCAGGCTCTTGCTCGCGCCCAGAGCCAAAGGAGGTTGGCGAGAAGTTTGTGCACCAACAGCTTGGCAGTGCACACAGAGCCAGATCAGCTTGGCAAGTGGTCTCTGTGCCAACCTACGTGGGCACCAACCTGCTAGTGGGTCTGTGCCTGGAGTACAGCCAGAGGCTGACATCTTGCCTCAGGACACCACAGACAGCTAACATGACAGAGCCCTGTGGACTGAGAGCACTACCATCTAGGTTCTAGCAGCAAACCAGGGAAACTCCAGTCCTGTAGGGAATCCAGTGGTTAGACAGAGCCCTGAGACCCACCACGATTTTGGAGCTGGTGGCCTGAACAGGTCACCATAGAGAACCAACAGAGGAGCCCAGGTCACCAATAAAGATCTAACAGATTAGCCCAGATTGGTGGAGGAAAAAAAAATGTGATTTTTTTTTTAATTTTTATTTTCTATATTCTGTTTACATTCCAAAGGCTTTCCGCTTTCCCAGTTCCCACCCACCATACTTCCCATAGTTCCTCTCCCCCCCAACTATTCCCCAATCATTCCCCCTCCCCCCTCAGTTTCTTTACTAAACTGGATGCAATCTTTACAGGCCCAGGGTCCTCTCCTTTCTTCTTCTTGGGAATCATTTGACTTGCTAATTGTGTCTTGAGTATTTAGGGCTTATGGGCTCATTAATATCCACTTATCAGTGATTGCATTTCATGTGTATTCTTTTGTGATTGGGTTAACTCTGTCAGGATGATATTTTCCAGGTCTAACCATTTACCTACAAATTGCATGAATTCATTATTTTTAATTGCTGAGTAGTATTCCATTGTATAAATATACCACATTTTCTGTATCCATTCCTCCTTTGAGGGATATTTGGGCTCCTTCCAATTTCTGGCTATTAAAAACAAGGCTGCTATAAACATAGTGGAGCATGTGTCTTTATTGTATGCAGGGGAATCCTCTGGGTATATGCCCAGGAGTGGTATGCCAGGGTCCTCTGGAAGTGACATGCCCAATTTCTGAGGAACCGCCAAACTGATTTCCAGAGTGGTTTTACCATTTTGCAATCCCACCAACAGTGGAAGAGTGTTCCTCTTTCTCCACATCCTCGCCAGCACTTGTTGTCTCTTGAGTTTTTAATCTTAGCAATTCTGACTGGTGTGAGGTGGAATCTCAGGGTTGTTTTGATTTGCATTTCCCTGATGACTAATGATGTTGAACATCTTTTAAGGTGTTTCTTGGCCATCCGAATTTCTTCTGGTGAAAATTCTTTGTTTAGCTCTGTGCCCCATTTTATGATAGGGTTATTTGGTTCTTTGCAGTCACATCTGGAGCAACAAAAAAACCAGGATAGCTAGAACTATTTTCAACAATAAAAGGACTTCTGGGGGAATCTATATCCCTGACCTTAAACAGTACTACAGAGCAATTGTGTTAAAAACTGCATGGTATTGGTATAGCAACACGCAAGTAGATCAATGGAATAAGATTGAAGACCCAGAAATTAACCCACAGACTTATGGCAACTTGATCTTTGATAAGGGAGCCACAAGCATCTGGTGGAATAAAGATAGCCTTTTCAACAAATGGTGCTGGTTCAACTGGAGGTCAACATGCAGAAGAATGCTAATTGACCCACTCTTATCTCTTGGCACTAAGATCAACTCCAAGTGGATCAAGGACCTCCACATAAAACCAGACACACTGAAACCATTAGAAAAGAAACTTGGGAAGACCCTCGAGGACTTGGGCACAGGGGAAAAGTTCCTGAACAGAACACCAATAGCTTACGCACTAAAATCAAGAATCGACAAATGGGACCTCATCAAATTACAAAGTTTCTGCAAAGCAAAGGACACTGTCAGAAGGACAAAACGGCAACCAACAAAGTGGGAAAAGATCTTCACCAACGCCACATCTGACAGAGGGCTAATATCCAATATATACAAAGAACTCAAAAAATGTGATTATTAAGAGCTGGCAACTAGGCAGGCCAGGAAGAGACTGCAGGAGGCCAATTGCAGGTCCAGCAGCAAACCTCACAAAGATTTAGATCCAGCCCTGCAGAGCTAAGGAGGTAACTGGGAGCCCAGTAACTGAAACCTCCTGGTCTCTACCTCGGGAGCTCTGACACCCTCTACAACAACAGCGCCAAAAGCCAGGCTCACAGGAGCTTCAAACACCAACCACTAAGAATAAGACCAACTAACTCCAGAGATAAACAGATGGCAAAAGGCAAACATAGGAACGTTACTAACAAAAATCAAGGCAATATGGCAGTATCTGGACACAATTCACCAACCACAGCAAGTCTTGGATAGCCCAACACACCAGAAAAATAAGAGCTGGATTTAAAAGCACTGGTCATGATGCTGCTAGAGGAACACAAAAAAGACATAAACAAATCTCTTAAAGAAATACAGGGGAACATCAATAGGGTAGAAGCTCTTACAATGTAAACACAAAAATCACTTAAAGAACTCCAAGAAGAGACAGAAGCCAATAAAGGGGAAATGAGAAAATCACTTAAAGAAATGCAGGAGAACTTGAACCAACAGGCAGAAGTCATGAAAGAGGGAACACAAAAATCTCTTAAAGAATTGCAAGAAAACACAAACAAATGAAGGAACTGAGCAAAACCATCCAAGATCTGAACACAGAGGTAGAAACAACTAAGAAATCACAAAAGGAGGCAACTTTGGAGATAGAAAACTTTGGGAAGAAAACAGGGGTCGTAGATGCAAACATCAACAACAGAATACAAGAGATAGAGATAAGAATCTCAGATGCTGAAGATAACATAGTAACCATTGACTCCACAGTCAAAGAAAACACAAAATCCAAAAGGCTTGTAACCCAAAACATCCAGGAAATCCAGGACACAATGAGAAGAACAAACCTAAGGATTATAGGGATAGACGAGAGTGAAGATCTACAACTTAAAGGGCCAGCAAATATCTTCTACAAAATTATGGAAGAAAACTTCCTCAACGTAAACAGAGAGATGCCCATGAACATACAAGAAGCCTACAGAACTCCAAACAGACTGGATCAGAACAGAAATACCTTCTGTCACATAATAATCAAAACCCCAAATGTACTAAACAAAGAAAGAATATTAAAGGCAGTAAGAGAAAAAGACCAAGTAACATATAAAGGAAGACCTATCAGAATCACACCAGACTTCTCTCCAGAAACCATGAAAGCTAGAAGATCCTGGGCAGATGTCGTGCAGACCCTAAGAGAACAAAAATGTCAGCCAAGACTACTATATCCAGCAAAACTCTCAATCAACATAGAGGAAGAAATCAAAATATTCCATGACAGGACCAAATTTACACAATATCTTTCCACTAACCAGCTCTACAAAGGATAATAGGAGGAAAACTCCAATACAAGGAGGGAAACTGCACCCAAGAAAAAGCAAGATAGTAACCTTCTTCCATCAAACTCAAAGGAAGATAACTACTCAAAAAAAAAAAAAAACATCAAAAGTGACAGGAAAAAATAATCACTATTCCTTAATATCTCTTAGAATCAGTGGACTCAATTCCCCAATAAAAAGACAAAGACTAACAGACTGGATAAGGAAACAGGACCCTACATTTTGCTGCCTACAGGAAACACACCTCAGAGTCAAAGACAAACACTACCTTAGAGTAAAAGGCTGGAAGACAATTTTGCAAGCAAATGGTCGCAGGAAGCTAGCTGGATTAGCCATTCTAATATCAGATAAAATTGACTTTCAACCCAAAGTCATCAAAAGAGACACAGAAGGTCACTTCTTGCTAGTCAAAGGAAGAATCCACCAAGAAGAACTCAAAATTCTAAACACCTATGCTCCAAATGCAAGGGCAACCTCATTCGTAAAATAAACTTTACTAAAGTTCAAAGCACACATTGCACCTAACATAATAATTGTGGGGGACCTCAACACTCCACTATCCTCAATGGACTGATCAGGAAAACAGAAACTAAACAGGGACACAGGGAAACTCATTGAAACGTTGGACCAATTGGATTTAACATATATATATATATATATATATATATATATATATATATATATATAACATTTCATCCTAAAGCAAAAGACTATACCTTTTTCTCAGTGCCTCATGGTACCTTCCCCAAAATCGACCATATAATTGGTCACAAGACAGACCTCAACAAATATAAAAAAATCAAACTAATCCCATGCCTCCTATCAGATCACCATGGACTAAGAGTGTTCTTCAATAGCAACAAAAACAACATAAAATCCTCATACACGTGGAGGCTGAACAATATTCTACTCAATGGTAACTTAGTCAAGGAAGAAATAAAGAAAGAAATCAAAGACTTTTTAGAATTTCATGAAAATGAAGGTACAACCTACCCAAATCTATGGGACACAATGAAAGCAGTGCTAAGAGGAAAACTCATAGCCCTGAGTGTCTCCAAAAAGAAACAGGAGAGAACATACACTACCGGCTTAATGGCACACCTGAAAGCTCTAGAACAAAAAGAAGCTATTTCACCCAGGAGGAGTAGAAGACAGGAAATCATCAAACTCATTGCTGAAATCAATCAAGTTGAAACAAAGAGAACCATACAAAGAATCAACAAAACCAGGAGCTGGTTCTTTGAGAAAATAAACAAAATAGATAAATCCCTAGACAGACTTACAAAGAGTACAGAGAAAGTATTCAAATTAACAAAATTAGAAATGAAAAGGGAGATATAACAACAGAAACTGAGGAAATTCAAAAAAATCATCAGATCCTACTACAAAAGCCTATACTCAACACAACTGGAGAATCTGAAGGAAATGGACAATTTCCTAGACAGATACCAAATACCAAAATTATATCAGGATCAAATAGATCATCTAAACAGACCCATAACCCTCAAAGAAATAGAAGGGGTCATAGAAAGTCTTCCAACCAAAAAAAGCACAGGACCAGATGGTTTTAGTGTGAAATTATATCAGAGCTTCAAAGAAGTCCTAATACCAATACTCTTCAAACTATTCCACAAAATAGAAACAGAAGGAACACTACCCAACTCATTCTATGAAGCCACAATTACCCTGATTCCAAAACCACACAAAGATCCAACTAAGAAAGAGAACTACAGGCCAATTTCCCTTATGAATATTGCTGTAAAAATACTAAATAAAATGCTTGCCACCTGAATCCAAGAACACATCAAAACGATCATTCACCATGATCAAGCTGGCTTCATCCCAGGGATGCAGGGATGGTTCAATATACAGAAATCCATCAATGTAATCCACTACATAAACAAACTCAAAGAAAAAAATCACACGGTCATCTCATTGGATGCTGCAAAAGCATTTGACAAAAATCAGCATCCTTTCATGCTAAATGTCTTGGAAAGAACAGGAATTCAAGGACCATATCTAAACATAGTAAAAGCAATTTACAGCAGACCAATAGCCAACATCAAAGTAAACGGAGAGAAACTTGAAGCAATCCCACTAAAATCAGGGACTAGACAAGGCTGCCCCCTCTCACCATATCTCTTCAATATAGTACTTGAGGTACTAACTAGAGCAATTCGACAACATAAGGAAGTCAAAGGGATACAAATCGGAAAGGAAGAAGTCAAACTATCACTATTCGCAGATGATATTATAGTATACTTAAGTGACCCAAAAAACTCACCCAGAGAACTCCTACAGCTGATAAACAAATTCAGCAAAGTGGCTGGTTATAAAATCAAGTCACACAAATCAGTAGCCTAAGCATTCCTATACACAAAGGATAAGCAGGCTGAGAAAGAAATTAGGGAAATGACACCCTTCACAATAGCCACAAACAATATAAAGTGTCTTGGTGTGATTCTAACCAAACAAGTGAAAGATTTATATGACAAAAACTTCAGGTCTCTGAAGAAGGAAATGGAAGAAGACCTCAGAAAATGGAAAAATCTTCCATGCTCATGTGTTGGCAGGATTAATATACTTAAAATGGCAATCTTGCCAAAAGCAATATACAGATTCAATGCAATCCCCATCAAAATTCCAACCCAGTTCTTCATAGAGTTAGAAAGAGCAATTCTCAAATTCATCTGGAATAACAAATAACCCAGGATAGCTAAAACTATCATCAACAGTATACAAACTTCTGGGGGAATCAATATCCCGGACCTTAAGCAATACTACAGAGCAGTAGTGTTAAAAACTGCATGGTATTGGTACAGTGACAGGGAAGTGGATCAATGGAATAGGATAGAAAACCCAGAATTGAAACCGCACCTATATGGCCAATTGATCTTTGACAAAGGAGCTGAAAACATCCAGTGGAAAAAAAGATAGCCTTTTCAACAAATGGTGCTGGCTCAACTGGAGGTTATCATGCAGCAGAATGAGAATTGATCCACTCTTATCTCCTTGCACTAAGCTCAACTCCAAGTGGATCAAGGACCTTCACATAAAACCAGACACACTAAAACTAATAGAAAAGAAACTGGGGAAGACCCTTGAGGACATTGGCTCAGGGGGAAAATTCCTGAACTGAACACCAATAGCTTATGCTCTAAGATCAAGAATAGACAAATGGGACCTCATAAAATTACAAAGTTTCTGTAAGGTAAAAGATACTGCCAAAAGGACAAATCGGCAACCAGCAATTTGGGAAAAGATCTTCACCAACCCCACTTCCGAACAGAGGGCTAATATACAATGTATACAAAGAACTCAAGAAGTTAGACCCCAGAAAACCAAATAACCCTATCCAAAAATGGGGTACAGAGCTAAACAAAGACTTTTTACCTGAAGAAATTCGGACGGCAGAGAAACACCTTAAAAAATGTTCAACATCATTAGTCATTAGAGAAATGCAAATCAAAACAACCCTGAGATTTCACCTCACACTAGTCAGAATGGCTAAGATTAAAAACTCAGAAGACATCAGGTGTTGGCGAGGGTGTGGAGAAAGAGGAACACTCCTCCACTGCTGGTGGGATTGCAAACTGGTACGGCCACTCTGGAAATCAGTCTGGCGGTTCCTCAGAAAACTGGACATGATACTTCTGGAGGACCCAGCCATACCACTCCTGGGAATATACCCAGAAGATTCCCCAGCATGTAATAAGGATACATGCTCCACTATGTTCATAGCAGCCTTATTTATAATAGCCAGAAGCTGGAAAGAACCCAGATGTCCCTCAACGGAGGAATGGATACAAAAACTGTGGTATATATACACAATAGAATACTATTCAGCCATTAGAAACAATGAATTCATCCAATTCTTACAGAAATGGATGGAGCTGGAGAACATCATACTAAGTGAGGTAACCCAGTCTCAAAAGAATACCCATGGTATGCAGTCATTGATAAGTGGATATTAGCCTAGAATCTTGGGACACCAAAGACACAATTCACATACCAAATGATGTGTGACAAGAAGAAAGGAGTGGACACTGGTGCTGGAAAGGATCAAAGCATCAGTGTAAGGGAATACCAGAACATGGAAGTGGGAAGTGGTGGATGAGGGTGCAGGGGAGGGGGAAGGGCACCTGGGACCTTTGGGGGGTGGGAAACCAAAAAAAGTGAAATGAATTGTAAATATAGAATATATCCAATAAAAAGAAAAATACATCTCAGATAGTTATCAAATGGAGTACCTATATACACACATATATTGTGTTTTTATGCTTTTATATAGTAAAATTTTTCCAGGTGATACCACTGTCTCTAGCTCATCTGTTTGTAAACATAAGAACTACTATGTTGTCAAAATAGAACCCTAACTAAAACTGATAAAATGTGTTTTTTCACTACTCTTGAAAGATAAAAGAAAGCAGTACTAAATTCTACCTCATATTTTCATATTCTCAAAAAATGGCTATTTTCATAGCAGTCAGTGTGACTTGATTAATAACTTCTCTAAATAACTATAAATTTTATGTTAACATTTCAGATAAGTATAAAACTTAGAGTATTTTTATTTAAAACTTATCTTCTATACTTCTAGGAATTCCAGTAAATATGATATCATTTACAATATTTTTATGCTTCTTATATTTATGTTTTTTAAATATTAGAATGTTGAATAAAATTTTAGTTAAAAATCAAACTCTAAACAAAAAGAAAAACAAAACTCACAGAAACACTCTCTACTAATTTATTTTTTATTTTGATGTGTCCCTAAAATAAATAATGTAACAATCCCTGAGCAACATTCCTTCTTCTTGATGTGAAGATCTGTCCCTAAGCATCGTCATTCAGGCCCACTCAATTATTCTCAGTCTATATATTAGTATCTGTGCTCAACATGTAAAATTGCTAAAAACTTGCAAAGACTGGTCAGAAGGCACCTTAGTCATGAATTGGTGGATATTGTTTAGCCTTTCAAAGATAAATACTGGTATTTTTATACCTATGGTTTCACAAGGCTTGGAGAATGAATCAAAAATGATAGAAAGAAATCAATATCATTCCCTTTCTGTTTCAGAAATCTGGAATCTAAGGTCTTCTTGGCTTACAGAATACTCTCCCTAGTCTTTGGCTGTGAAACAATTTTAGACGTCATTAAACTATCATATATTTTGGCACAGTTGCCGGTGTCTGCTCCAAGAAAGGCAAGAGATGAAAACATAAAAAAATTAGGTTTTAGATAAGTTTAAGAGACAGGGCAAAGCGAACATAAAAAATTCCTTCCTCACATATGAACATACTCATGGGCACCACTGATAGTGTTTATCAAGAGGGCTCCTCGCAGGTGTTCAGAAAAGGAACCAGATTTTTGATGTTTAGTCAGCCAGTCTGATATGCAGAACTGAGTGTAAAATCACTCAGGGAACCCTCAGAGGACTGAAAGGAGGAGCAGAGAGTTGCTTACACATATAGCAGTAAGCCTCAACTATGCAACTCTGTAGATAATGGGAGAGGACTCCTCTGACAACTGCTACAGTGATTCTGAGTTCTCTGTCCAGTACGCAGAATAGATATTAAGTATAAAATTGATTTCAAATTTTATGGCTGAAATAATATTAGGTAATGGCTATATAAATGAAACAACAATTTATTGTTTTATATTACATTTCCTCTGCTTTGAGTAATCTGATTCTAATTAAGGCGTATGGAAATTAATAGGAATTGAGAGAAGGTGAGACAAAAAATTCATAAACTTCTCAGCTGTCCTCTGGTCAGAATTTTTATCTTCTCAGTTCTCTCAAGAAAAGTCTGAAGCATCAATCCTTCACTGTGGTGATTAGAGCCATCTGTGAGAGCACCCACAACTATTGTTCTACGTGGTTAACCGTACTCTGGTTTCATGTCGAGTTTCTCTTCTTGGAGGATAATATCTCAAATCAGTCAGAACAGTGCTGGACCTAAGCAAGGTTGGTTGACAGTGATGACCTTACTGGTTTCCACGTCTGACTCTAGCTGGTCATCAGAAATTGTTTTCTCTAGCAACTCTCCAGGAGTTACTGTGGAAACTCCATGATGACTCTTACATCTCAAAAACGATGCTCTTCAAAAGGGATGTGTTTCCACGACACCCCTAGCAACTGAGGCTTTCACAAATATCTATATTCACTCAAACATTTGGAAGGCCATAGAACACACAAAAAAGCCCTGATGTCAACTATCACTTCATAAAAATGATATTTAGCAACTGAAGAAAAAAGCATGTGAGTCAGTAGTTTCTTGTTTGTTTGCTTCTTTGCAAATCTGACAAGGGTGAGCCCTCACAGAGTGCTACTTTCACAGATGCCTCTACAAGGAACACTCAAAGATGTTGCCTTAATGAGGAATTAAAGAGTGACTCTTTCACTCCTTTATCTTGTCTTCTGTCACTTGGGCATAAAATATGCTGGCAATTGTACTGCCTGAACTTGTCCCCTTTTATTATTATTATTATTATTATTATTATTATTATTATTATTATCTTTTTTATAGTCCAGTTGTTATCCCCCTCCCAGTCCACCCTCTGACTGTTCCTTATCCCATTCCTCCTCCTCCATCGCTAAGATTTCCCCACTCCACCACCCCATCAGACATCCCCACTTCCGGGGGCCTCAGTTCTATTGAGGGGTAGGTGCCTCTTCTCTCACTGAGTCCAGACCTGGCAGTCCTCTGCTGTCTATGTGTCGGCGTCCTCAGATCAGTTCATGTATGCTGCCTGTTTGGTGGCTCAGTGTCTGAGAGATCTCGGGGATTCAGGTTAGGTGAGGTAAGGTTGCCCTCCTCCTCAGCTTCTTTCAGCTGTTCCCAAATTCAACGCTTGGGGTTTCCCAGCTTCTGTCTAGTGGTTGGGTGTAAGTATTTGCATCTGACTCTTTCAGCTGCTTGTTGGGCATCTTGAAGACAGGTATGCTAGGCTCCTGTCTATAAGCAAACCATAGCATCAGTAAGTGTCAAGCCTTGGAGCCTTCCTTTGAGCTGGATCCCAATTTGGGCGGAACACTGGACCTCCTTTCCCTCAGTCTCTTCTTCATTTTTGTCCCTGTAGTTCTCTTAGACAGGAACAATTCTGCGTCAGAGCTTTAGATTGTGCAATGGCAACCCCATCCCTCACTTAGTGCTCTCTTTCTGCTCGAAGTGGACGCTACAAGTTCCCTCTCTCCACTGTACAGCACTTCCTCTAAAGTCTCTCCTCTTGAGTCCTGAGAGTCTCTTACCTCCCAGGTCTCTGGTACATCCTAGAGGGTCCCTCCATCTCCAACCTCCAGAGATTGCCTGTTTCCATTATTTCTGATGGTCCTCGGGGCTTCACTCCTGTGTATGGCCGAATAAGCCCTGTCCAAAAGTCCCAGATCCATTTCTTAGAAGAATGTGTCAATTTATTTGATTTAGCACTGTATTCAATTGCTTTGTAGCTTTCCCTTTGCAAGCCATCTTATATTGGCAATATTCTAGAGTCCTCTATAATCCTTATTTGAATATGTAATTTGTTATCCTAACTTACTTACTGTAAACAAGTGGGAGAAATTATTTTGTGGTGCAGAACAGCATGTGAAGACAGCCAGAGCAATTACTCCCATCACCTGTGCTAAGATCCATTCAGGTAAGGACAGATTTTCCATTTATGAAACACATTACATCTGAAAGCAGGATTTGAGTCTTGGGAGATGGCTCAGCACTTAAGAGAGCTTACTCTTCCCGTTGTGTCAGGCTTAATTCTCAGCACCAGAACCACCTGAATTCTGTCTTCTGTAGGCATTGGTCTTGCACATGGAGCACACACACGTGCATGGAAAATTCCCATACATATACAATAATGAAAATCATAATGAAAACAATTATCATCATCATAAAACAACTAAAAGTGGAAGACATTATGGGGCTGGAGAGGTAGCTCAGTGATTAGGAGAACTTTCTGCTCCAACAGTTGACTTGTGCTTGGTTCCCAAAACCAAGTTTGAGCAGATCGCAACCATGTGACACTACAGTCTCTGGAGATTTGAACTCCTGGTGTCTCAGTAGCCATCCATCCACATATTCACATATTCCCTTATAGACAGAAATGTAAGAAAAAATAAAATAAATATACAAACTAAATCGAGTAAAAAATAAAAGCAGAATAATTTTCGGCCAGAGGAGAGCAATGATGTTTTATAAATAAATATAAGCTATGGTTCATGTGGTTTAAAATACGAATGATACTTTTAGCAAAAATTCTCAAGGTAAATCTTCAATGAACCACAACAGTGACCAGCAAGGCAAGAATAGAGGCACTTATATTTCTGTAGTCACAGCTGCTCTCCTGTTGGAATTAAGGCCAACACAATAGGGAGTAATTCATATCTGATACTGTAAACCTGGCCAAACACCCATGGCTATTGGTGCCATAGAATCTAGGGGAGGGCCTACTACTTCATTTCCCTAAACCATTGACATTTCAAGTTGTATTCTAAATATCCATCCTTATATTCATAGGTACATGGAGCTCTTTATTAAAGAAGCTCTGATTTTTTGCAGTAGATACCATAACAGAAATCTCTAACTAGTTAAAATGCAGAGGACAACTGATCATGAGGCTCTGAACTCCAACTGATACTTATACAATATAACATTTATACTTAAGATCCATGGAACATTGTCAAAGACGTGTTGGAAAGACTGTAAAGACCAAGATAATGGATTCAAGATAGTGTCTTTATAACAGAAAAGAATCTCTATGATAAGGTTGTCAAAAAAAAAAAGCATGAAAAATGATCATGGCTCTCATCAGGCCAACACAGATGGGAGAAATCTCCCAACACTTTCCTGCTAGTTCAAGTGTTATAGGCAATTAATGCCCTCTGAAAGAGAGGAGTAATCTGTCAGGATGAGTCACCTGATTGGCTATCCAATCCGAAGAAGTCATGGCGAGAACCATGTGTAGGTGAGCAACACTAAATAGTTCAGGTTAGATTTGTACCTTAATTTCTAAATACATGATCCTGTAAAAACAAGACTATGAATTGGAAAGGTAGAAGTTGAAGACTCAGAGGGACAAGAGACAGCTGGTAAATGAGAACAATTTATTAGACATATGAAATTTAAAAACTGATAATTTTGTTATAGAAAAACACTATAAAATCAAAACATACAGAAGTAAAGAAAAGAGCATAATCATAATATAAAACAAGCTGTAATGAAGATGCTTATGCCAAACTATATGTAGGACATTGGACATTGTCATAAAACTAGATAATGTACTGATCAGTTGGTTCAATAATTAAAGGTGCTTGTTGACAAGCTTTTCAAATTGTTTGATCCTTGTGAATTTCAGAGTATGAAAGTAAAGAACTGTTTCTCATGATTCCCTCTCTGACCTCCATACAAATACAACCATGTATGTGTACAAACACACACACACATACACATACACATACACATGCACACACACAAAACTACACATAGCCAAGCACAATTGAACATATACAAATAATTGTAGTTTAAAATATATTTACTCTTATAGATCATTAAGAAAATATGCTTAAGATATTAGAAGTTAATCAATTCTGATAAAGAAATGAAAAAGACTATTTATTACTTAGACTACAAAAATGAACAAATGTCATTTGTTCTACATAGACAAATGTCTACATAGAACTCTGAACTGTTCTTTGTAGATTCTGCCCAAACTGATGATATGACATTATCAATCCTGTTAAGTCTCACAAGAGAATGTCATGAGGAATTAATACAAGAGATAAATAATGTAGAATTTTCCAACTCCTAAAACAAACTGCAGTTTGTAAACAAGGTGGGGTTATTCATAATGCTTCTTTTTTTCTTTTTGTTATATTCTATATTCTTTGTTTATATTCTAAATGATTTTCCCTTTCCTGGTTCCCTCTTCCCCAAAAGTTCCATAAGCCCACTTACCTCCGTCTGTTCCCCAATCAACCCCCTACCACTTCTCTTCCTGGTAATCCACTACAATGCTGCATCAAGCCTTTCCAGGACCATGGACCTCTCCTTCTTTCTTCTTGGACGTCATATGATATGTGAGTTGTGTTTTTGGGTATTCAGAGCTTCTGGGCTAATATCTACTTATCAGTGACTGTATTCCATGTGTGTTCTTTGTGAATGAGTTGCCTCACTTAGGATGATATTTTCCAGTTCCAAATATTTGCCTAAGAATTTCATAAAATCATTATTTTTAGTTGCTGAGTAGTATTCCATTGTGTATATACACCACATTTTCTGTATCCATTCCTCCTCTGAGGGACATCTGGGTTCTTTCCAGCTTCTGGCTATTATAAATAAGGCTGCTATGAACATAGTGGAGTTTGTGTCATTATTGCATGCCGGGGAATCCTCGGGGTATATGCCCAGGAGTGGTATGCCAGGGTCCTCCATAAGTGTCATGCCCAGTTTTCTGAGGAACTGCCAGACTGATTTCCAGAGTGAGAGTGGTTGTACCAACTTGCATTCCCACCAGCAGTAGAGGAGTGTTCCTCTTTCTCCACATCCTCGCCAACACCTGCTGTCTCCTGAGTTTTTAATCTTAGCCATTCTGACTGGAAATATAAATTAAAACAACCCCGAGATTTCACCTCACACTATTCATAATGCTTTTAATTTGCTAACTTGTTTTAGTTTTCTGGCATTCATGGTCTGAAGGGACAATGTATACTTCATAAATCACCTAGTGTGCAAAATAGATTACTATGCAAGACAGTGGACAGATGAGTTAGCTAGTGTAGTTTTTGCTCTTTCTCTCTGTATATATAATATTAGGATTCCTTCATAAATTGTTCTATGATTCTGAATGAATGTCTCCTCACTCAGTTTTCAAGGGCAGCATGCTCAGGTGTTAATAGATTTCAAAGAACTCCAACCTCTTCTGAAATATGTGTTTTCTATTTTCTCATTTTGTCACTCAGGATTAATTTACCTAGAGAAGGAAGAATTCTTACATTGTATAAGAAAAAAATGCAGTCTACAATTATGGAACAAGATTTCCCATAGTGTGGCTTCTTGCCAAAAGAAAGTTAAAGAGCAAAATATCTTCCTCATATTAGTTCCAAAGAAAGAGAAATTAGAAATATTGTGGCTATCATCTAAAACATCCAATGTAGTGTCCCCATCTTGCCTTGGTGAATTGATGATTAAGGGTGCTGTATTTAAACCAGAGCAATCAAGTTTTCTATGTCTTGTTCACTCTTTGTAAAGTATAGGGACAGAAGTGCAGTTTTTGGCTTGCATTGTAGCAGCGTTTTAGTGCCCAAATGTGTGGCTATCTGCCCAGACACAAGTGGGTCATTCAGATTGTGAACAAGGATGCTTCTTGTGAGAGCAGATATTTTATGAGGACAGCTGGCTAGCAGGAAGTGTATTGCCATGTGGTCTTTTTGAATTGGGCAAAAGACTGTCGAATACTTCTAATAACCTACTTAATTTTCAGTGAGCATGTTTATGTAGTAGGATGCTAATAATAATTCTAATTTTTCAATATATGCTCCTGTAATTTGATTCTAGTCATAGTCGAAAATATGCACTATATAATAGATGACAGAGGTTTTGCGTTCAGGTGGTATTTCTAGTCACCCTAAAGAACTTAGACTAAGATTGAATATAGCCTCACTTTTTAGAACTTCAGAATCCTAATTAGTAACAATGCTGACAACAACTAAACTGAGATGTTCTGTTGGAGGAATATGGAGTAATAGAACAGTTTCCATTGAGCCTATCTTTGGTGTAGGACAAGAATGCATTTTTCCTTAAGCTGCTATGAGAACACTTAGTGTTAGACTCATTTGCACTAGACTCTAAGCTGTGAATTTGAAACTACTGGAATTATTTTCATGACATGACGGGCTTTTCTGAAAAGGGTAATCTCCTTTAGCACTGCTGTTTGGTTCTTTGCCTGGGATCCCAAATTGCGATGATTTTCACGCTGTGCATATTAGACACTTATATGAGGCCACTGATATAAATATCAATGGCAAATATTAGCACAATATTGAATTGGATTTCTTGAACTCTCCTGTACAGGTGAGATAACTGCTTCCCCCAGAGGGGATTGTGAAGTATTCACATGCCCACATTTTCTATTACCATGATCTCAGGCTTAGGCCTCACTCCCATCTTTTGCCTTATTAATCTGCCATGTGGAATACTGTGGTGCTAAGGTAAGAGCAGCTGATCATTTTCTTGTTTGCTTGAACATTTTAACTTATTTTGCTCTTATACAACACACACACATACAAACACACACACACACACACACACGCACACACACAAAAGCATTAATTTGAAAGTTCACAGTAAAATCCTCAGGTTTATCCATCCTTTTTATAATTTTAAATTTATATTGTGGTAACTTCTTATTTTAATCCAACCTCCATTTATGTCACTACAAAATGTATAATAGTATCTTTAATATAAAAGGTGACTGAGACATCCTTCTTGATGCGTGGCTTACCACTTTGCTGAAGGAACATCAACGGGGTGGCTTGCTTAATGAGGCAAAATGACAGGTGAGACAATTTCATGTTTTGGGTAGAGACAGAAGATAAGTAAGTTACATGATCAGAAAACATATTTCTTCAGTTCACATTGTAACTTTTGTTTTACTTTATATAGAAATATTTAACACAAAAAACCCAGAAGTACAATTAATAATATGACATGAATGAAAGGAAATTATATAAAATGAAGCCTTCATCCCCAACAGTTTCTATATTCGGCCTAGATGCGAGTTTGTAAGACAAAGAGCATCTTCGAAAAACCGACTTTATACAACAAACTCACTGTAAGATATATGTGTATTTTGAGTAAGGATATTTGAAACACATACTTTTTATAAAGAAATCAAACAAAACTTCCCCCATATAACTACCAGACATCCCTGTCCTTTTAGATTTTTTTTTTTTGGTACATTTCATGAGTGCCAGTTCAAGGGTGAAAATATACTCAAATGTAAACGCAAAACCTTTTAGTTAAGCAAAGTGTTCTGTACTTTAGTAAACATCACAAGAGTCAGAGGACTCCAGTACTCTTGAAAGTTCATGTTAGTCCCCCGCAGTGCCTTTGCTAGATAAACTGATTTCTTTTAAACAAAACATAAAATATATTACAATCTTTACATTTAGAGAAACCTACTTGAATAACAACGTAAACGTGTTGTGTGTTAATGATGAATCCGCATCTTCTGAGAATACAGTTGAATAGTACTTTTTGCTATGCAACAACTTTGCTACCATAAAATCTACTCAGTTTCTGTATAAAAGAAGAACCCATGATATCTCCACATAACTCATATTCAGATTTGATTAGAGTTTGTCAGTGTTCTACACTAGGGAAAGAGGTAAGGCAAAAGAAGATGGGAAGAGACAGGGGTCCAAAGAAAGAGAAACCAAGGGAGGAGAACAGGATGAAGAGGAAGCAGAGGGATAGACGTGCACACACAAACCCCCATCACAGACCCTTCTCTAGTGGTAGAGAAAATAATCACAGAAGAATATATGTCTAGGTTTTTTCATCAAATTGTGTTGTGCATCTCATGTTTTTGTTTTTTGTACTCATTTTTTTTCCCTTTGCAGGAAATGTTTCGCAATCTGAAGTCATGAAACTTATTCCTAGGAGCCACATGAGAACTTCATTTTTACAACTGAGAATTAAATAGTTCACCACAAATTAAAAATGTATGTACTTTTACCTCTTGACTTTGCTCATTATTTTTAAGTAGAGAGTCTGGGATAGAGGTGAAGGACCTGTATTTGTTTGAGAAAATTAATATCTGTAATTTATAATTTAAAGAAAAATGGAATATAATTTGAATTCTGATTTTATGCCACTGAATTCAGTGCACCAATCTGAATCAGATTAACTAGGTTTAAAAACACTTCCTGGTGTAAAAGTTTTTTCACTTAATTAATTAATTAATTAATTAATTAAGGATTTAACAAATTTGGTTAATCAATTCATTCATTTATTAAATTCGTGATTTTATGAATTATGAATGTAAAAGAAACAACTAGAGGATTTAGAAGAATGAAATTAGATTACAACAAAATTTATTCAGAAATAAATAAGCTTCCAAGTTGTTATTTAGGAAATGGAGCCTGTGTCAATAACTCTGCTGTTACATTATGTTGACCTGGCTATCCTGGAGTTCAGTTTGTAGACCAGGCTGATACTGAACTCAAAGATCCATCTGCCTTTTACATCCCAAGTGCTAGGATTAAGGATGTGCCCTTGAAGTAGAGTTATATTCCTTTTCCTCATACTTTTCACCCCACGCACCCAACTGACCTCCCTTTCTTCAGTTGAGAGCCTGTTTTTCAAGTTTTTTTTTTTTATCATGACTGTGAACACAGCAATAGTAAGCAAACTGGGATACTGGATAAAGATTTGTTTTAAATTGACAATTATATTGATTCCCAAGTGGAAAACCAAGCTGCAAGTGCTCAATTATATTTATTTCTAAAGTTAGAACTCTAATCATTCATTAAACATTTAATCCATTGACAACCATGTACTTTCCAATGTGGTTTATCTCTGGAATTACTGTAACAGAAAACCAGTCCATTACCTGTGTATACCTTCAATGTATTTAGAGTTTGCATTAGTCAGCTTGCTGTCAATATAACATGCATATTTTACTAAACAAAATGTGAGAAAGGGGGAGGGGTGGTTACTTTGGCTCAGTAAATATCATTCATGATTGTTGATTCAAATATCTGGGACTGTGATGAAGCAGGACAGGGTGTATATGAAACAAATAGGATGACTGTGTTGTAGATGCAAACAAGAACTAGAAGCCTCAGAATCAACTCTCCTCTCCAAGCCACTCATTAATGACTTGAGAACTGGTTCTCACTAGACCTCAGCTCTAAAGATTATATGAGTATTCAGAGCTTCTGGGCTAATTAATATCCACTTATCAGTGATTGCCTTTCATGTGTATTCTTTTGTGATTGGGTTAACTCACTTCATATGGTTCCCAAGAAGAAGGAAGGAGAGGGCCCTGGTCCTGAAAAGACTTGATCCATTATTGTAGGGGAGTACCAGAACAGAAAAAATGGGAGGGGGTGATTGGGGAATGGGCAGAGAGAAGAGGACTTATGGGACATATGGTGAGGGGGGAACCGGGAAAGGGGAAATCATTTGGAATGTAAACAAAGAATATAGAAAATTAAAAAAAAAGATTCTATGACCCTTTCATTTGTCCCAATGCAATCAATTTGTATTCTTAATATCTTCAT
Source organism: Apodemus agrarius (assembly GCA_964023405.1). Classification (NCBI taxonomy): domain Eukaryota; kingdom Metazoa; phylum Chordata; class Mammalia; order Rodentia; family Muridae; genus Apodemus; species Apodemus agrarius. The sequence goes on along the minus strand of OZ030011.1, from coordinate 29,263,299 downwards.
CAGTGTCTGTATCATCCTTGTAGGCAGCACAATGAAGACTCCTTTTTATCTATACTGGGACTATTACAAGTCTTTCCTCTCTGACTTACTTTACTCATGATTGTCGTTATAAATGAATCTAAAATCAGAGTTGTAACTATACTAAACATGAATACTTGATACTTGGAAATCCTACACCAACCACAAAAGTTACCTTTGCCTCTCCGGAAATGAACTAACACCTCAAAATGTTTTACTTCTCTAAGTTGGTAGCTTTTAGTCACTGTAACAAAGAATTCTGACAATTTTTATAAAGGTTAAAGGTCTATTTAGGTTCCTAGTTTTGGAAGGTTCCATTTAGTGACCAAGTGGCACCTTGCTTTGGGCCTGGGCATGGTAAAAGTGTTCTCTCATGGCAAAATAGAATAAGGAAAGGGCTAGTGTCCTACATCATTATACTGCCAATGATGTAAAGTTGCTTCAAGTTTCCAAAATGGTTTCATTGCCTCACAATTGTAGGAACTTGGAGCAAAGTTCTTAGCAAATTACCATTGGGGGACTTAAAATATAAGTATACATTTAAGTATATACTATTAGTATTTATTTTTAAATACCTTTTATTATTTATTTTTTATTAACTAACTTGAATTCAGTACTGAATAATCACACCGTGGATTAGATATAGAGAATATAATGTAGTTTAAAAAGTAAATAAGAGGAAGGAGGAGTTGTTGGAATAGGTTTGGGCTGTGAATAGAGATGGACTGATCAGCTAGAAAGGAAGCAGAATGGGAAAAGATCTTAATTGTTTAACTTTAGTCTTCAACAAATAAAGAAACATTTTTCTCAGATGACGAATACATAGTAAGTACATTGGGCTTCTATTTGTAGGAATTTAAAGTGTTTCTCCTTTTGGTTCGCATATACAAATGTGTGCTGTTTCACAAAAGAAATTTAGAACAGTAGGTATTTCATGAAGAAATAGTGAACTCATTTGGAGCTTTCAAGCCAGCAGTTACATTTAATCTGTAACAGAAACACAGATAGCAGAACAAATATTTGGATGATTTCAGAGTTTGTTGTCTTTGAGTATGAAATGTCCCACAGAGGATCATGTGTTTGAACACTGGCTTCTCAGTTCATGGTGCACTTTGGAATGGTTATAGCACCTTTAAGAGATGGATGCCTGCTGGAAAAATACTTAAACCGAGGCAGGCTTTGACATTTTGAAGACTTGATCCCACTTCCTATTCTTTCTCTGATTCCTGGGTCAGGGTTCAGCTGCACATTTCTGTAGATTTTTCCTGCCCTCCATTATGGGTATATTTCTGAACTAGATTTCATGATAAAAAATAAAAATAACTGAAATGAAGGATGGTATATTTTATTACACTTAGGATCAAATTAGTGAGATTTCACATCTCTTTTTTTGATTACTAATGTTTCAACACTGCAGCATAGTCACTCTCTGTGGTCAATCCATATGTTACCTATGTTCCTGTAGACTTCAGGAGGTAATGGGGAACAGGCAAATTTATCACTGAGGTGGTTCTTCTGACATGTGCACCCTGTAACCTACACCCAGCAACACCGTCAATCTCTTTTTAGTAAATATGACTAATGGTGAAAATGGATAAAGCCATAGATGTCCTTTTAAGAAAGGACAGAGTCTTCCTTGCAAAATATTTTGATAGAAGCTATTGTTTCCAAGAATTAAGAGAAAAGCTTTACAGAGAAGAGTTCTTGATGCTTTATGAAGAAAAGAAAAGAAAAACCTGCCATTCCATCTTAAGCTAAAGAGCCTATTCTGAATAATGTAGTGGCTTCGATGAATCACTACAAACAAATTGTGGTATGTTAAACAAGTTTACTATTAGGGATTATGAGATCTGCATAATAAGCATACAGCTTGATCTTACTATCTAGACTTTACTTCTAGGCACTTAGAAATGATTAGATGTTCTCTCTCTCTGTCTCTCTGTCTCTGTCTCTGTCTCTGTCTCTGTCTCTCTCTCTCTCTCTCTCTCTCTTTCTCTCTCTCTCTCCTCTTTCTCTTTTTGTGAGTGTTTATGCACATTTTTGTGTGCACATGCATGTGTAATCATAGGAAAATCTTGTCATCAATAGTTAAGTCCCTTCCACCATTTATTTGTGTGTTTGCTTGCTTATCAGGTTAACCATGTTTTTTATTAACCTAGAACTTGCCAAGGAGTCTAATTTGGCTGTCTAGCGTGTCCTAGGATCTGTCTATCTCTACCTCTCATGAGATAAAATATTTCTTGCAGTACCTATCTTGCCAAACTCTTTTTATAAGGCTTCTAGGAATCAAAACGACATATTCCTGCTTGTAAAGCAGGGACTTTGCTAACTGCAAACCATCTCCTTGGTCCTCTATCACACATACTTGAGAGAACAATGATACACCTGTGAGTTATCCTCTTCTGTATGTTTGTGTGTGCATGCACCTTTACACAATTGTGCTTAGTTTGATACAGTGATTTGGTCTCATCAACACTTTGTTTTAAATCCATGGTTCAAGTATGAGGCCCCCCAATCCTTTGTTTTAGAAAAAAAACAATATGATTTAATCATCCATACACCCTCTGTCTTATCTATTTATAGAGATTATGTAATTGACTTAAAATCTCTGTCTAAATTTTCTCTCTAAGATGTTTAACTAGGAGGATACAATGTAGCTAAGGAAGTAAATTTTTGTGACCTGTAATTTGGCAAATGGCAGAAGCCGGCATCTTCTGCTGCTTGCTTAAAGAGCTTGAAAATAAAGCATCTGAAGAGAGAAGCTGAGAAAAAAATGTCTGCATTGGAGAACAGTGAAGTTTCTATGTCAGCCTCACTTCTTGCTTCCTGTCTGTTTACCACTATTCCTTTAGTGAACACGAGAGAGACACATCAACGCATAATGTATTCCTCTTACCTTTCCAACCTAATTCCTCTAGTGTTGTTGGTTGTGTTTTCTCTTGTCACAAGTAGATGCAAAATGATCTTATTGTAAGTGCTCTGGATAACTATTAGCTAATTGGCTTATAGATAATCAATATCTGTGCAATATTATTGGTGCAAAATCAGTTTATAATATATCCCATTTCTTTCTTTTCTTTTTGGTTTGTTTTTATTATTATTAGATATATACTTTATTTATATTTCAAATGTTGTCCCCTTTCCTAATTTCCCCCTAGAAATCCCATAACTCACCTGCCCTCCCCCATTCCCCAATCAAACCACTCACACTTCCCTGCCCTGTATTCCCCTATACTGCAGAAACGAGCCTTCCCAAGACCAAGGGCCTTTTCTTCCTTTGATGTCCACCAAAGCCATCCTCTGCTGCATATGCATCTGGAGCCATGGGTAACTCCATGTATACTCTTTGGATGATGGTTTAGTCCATGAGAGCTCTTGGGTTACTGGATGGCTCATATTGTTGTTCCTCCTATGGTGCTGCAAATCCCTTCAACTCCTTGGGTCCTTTGTATACCTCCTCCATTGGGGACCCTGTGCTCAGTTCAATGGCTGGCTCAGAGTGTTCCCCTCTGTGTTTGTAATGCACTAGCAGAGCCTCCCAGGTGACAGCTAGATCAAGCTCTGGTCAGTAAGCATTTGTGGGCATCCACAATAGTGTCTGGGTTTTGTAACTTATATGGGATGGATCCCTATGTGATGCAGTCTCTGGATGATCTTTTCCTCAGACACTTTATCTATGTATCTCCTTCTGTGGGTATTTTGTTCCCCCTTCTAAGAAGGACCAGAGTATCCATACTTTGTTCTTCCTTCTTCTTGAGCTACATTTGATCTTTGAATTGTGTCTTGGGTATTCCAAGCTTCTGGGATAATATCCACTTATCAGTGAGTGCATACCATATTGTTCTTTCCTCCAGTGCTGCTGGCATTGGAAACTGGTACAACTATGCTGGAAATCAGTTTGGTGGTTCCTCAGAAAATTGGACATAATACTTCAGGAGGACCCTGCTATACCACTCCTGGGCATATATACAGAGGATTTTCCAGCATGTAATAAGGACACATGTTCCACTATGTTCATAGCAGCCTTGTTTTTAATGGCCATAAGCTATAAAGAACCCAGATGTTCCTCAAGGGAGGAATGGATACAGAAAATGTGGTATATTTATACAATGGAATACTACTCAGCTATTAAAAACAATGAATTCATGAAATTCTTAGGCAAAAGGGTGGAAATGGAATATATCATCCTAAGTGAGGTAACCCATTTCTTAGTAACACTGACTTAGTATATCAAAGTATAAATCAAATTACTAGAATCCATACTAGGTAGTGGAGTTAGGGCACCTTTTCAACTCATTCCAAATTTGTCAAGAATAATGAAAGTGTGATACAAGGCTATTAATATTGGATAAGGCAAATCCAGTGCTGCTAAAACACCAGTGTGGTATGTCAATAGGGTCTCATAAAAAGCCCAGACTTGCAAGTATCATTCATCACATATGGAATGCATATCTGGAAGCCGAGTATAAAGTTTTCACATGCCCCATAATTCTGATTGAGGAATAAAAGAAATTTACTTCAAGAAACACTTTAGGTTGTGGTTTTGAACCTCAGAATTTCTCACACCAGTAATGTTAAACCTGAAAAAATATAAATAAAAATAAATTTAGAATAAATGTAAAAAATGAATAAAAAGAAAAGATTTGCTGAGTACCATACAGACCTGCTGATTCATAACTTTATCCAAATATATTTACACAGTATCCCCAAGTAATACCAAAACAGTCTTCAAGTTATGAGAAGAAAGTTGAGGCTATTATGAACACTGACTCAGAAGTACAAGATGGTATCTTTATATTCTTATCTAGACCAAACCACTTATAAGACCTTTTATAATCCATTACTTTGTTCTTTATGTATTTCATAGATTCATTCAATCTATTCAGACCTCTCTTATCCCCTCCTCTTCCATGACCACCTCCCTCCCCACTTACCTGCCCCTCCACTTATTCACCATTTGTTTTGTTTTTTGACACCCTGGGTTTTTCCCTAAGCTTTGCTTCACACAGTTCTGGGCTTATCCATTTGAGAAGAGTGGGCTTCAAAGAGAATACATAAGTGACGACAGTGAGTCTTCCTCTCCCAACATCGTATCTATAGGCAACATTTCTGTAGAGACTATCTCAGCTCTGAATACCTATCCCATGTATGGTTCTGCATTTTCTGTTTGCTATCAAGAAGAGCTTCTCTGATTAAAGTTGGGGATAATGGTTGTCTATGGGTATACACATAGATATTTAGGAGGCATTGTGACACTCTATGCATCAATTCTAAGTTCATCTGTGGAACCTATGACTGCTGCCGGCTCAGATTTTGACCAACTTTATTGCTCCAGACAAAAAGAAGGGCTTTTATTCAGGAGCTACTTTTGACGTTTAGTCAAATCCAAACCACTCTGAAAATCTCCACACTGACCTATTTTAAAGCAAAGCCTAAAGACTGCCCTTCCTTTATCCTTTGGTCCGAACTTCATTTTTTTTTTCTCATTTGGATGCTTGCCTATGACTCTAATTTAAATGGTAAATAACTGGCAATGGAATTGACTGAAACTTCTCCCTTCATTTACTTCCTGAGTTTTGCAATATATCAAAGTTCTCAGAGAGGCCAAAACTATGTGAAACTAAAAGGAAATTGTATTCCTGCTGTCCTACTTTTCTGCATTTTCATTTTAGATTTCAAGTTTCCAGGGATAAACAAGGTCTATTTCCTATTATATGACAAAATCGACATAAGAAATCAAAATCTGTGTCACCCTGAAATTGAATAATTTACCTTTATTTATTTATTTATTTATTTATTTATTTAGTGTTGGAAACACCAGCAACAGATTTTAGTAGTAGACAGCAAAGCTAAAATTTCTTCAAATCTGGGAAAAACAAGTGCGATTTGTATTCAGAAACTCTTATAGCCCCCTTAGCTTACTTTCTTCCATTTTAGCTTTTTTTCTTTTTTGGTTTGTTTCTTTGTTTGTTTGTTTGTTTGTTTGTTTTTCAATATATGCTTATTTTAATAAATAATGCATGTGTAAATATCCAGAATGCAGTGTAGTATGGAGTTCATGCAGTATGATATTTTCATACGTGTCACATGCAGTCATCAAATCCAGCCACCCTTCTTGTACATTTCCTGCCTTGCTTCTACCTGTTAATCTCTATTCTACATTCAGATTGATTATTTAAACTGTACCACATGAGAACTCTTTTTATAACCTGTCTTTCTGCATCAGGCTTGATTCCATTAAAAAATATCCTCAATTCCATCCATTTTGCTACAAATACTAGAATTCCATTCTTTATTGGTGACCAATAATATATTGTGTATGTATACCATATCTTCTTTACCATTGCATATATTGATAGACATATAGGCAGATTCCATGTATTGGCTATTGTGAACTTTGCTGCAGTAACATTATTCTGCTGCTGTTGCTTTGCAATTCTGAGTTCATAACCTATGGTTGTATATACTGAAGTGAGATATCTAGATTTTATTGACATATCTACTGTAGTAAAAGTATTATGGTGACTCTCTTATTTTCATTTATGGTTCCTTAATAGAAAATGATATTAAATAGCTTCTGTAAAATAATTTGCCATTGAACCACACAAAATAATTCTGAGTGCTACTTCAGAGAATTGAAACGAGATCAGATTTATAAAATACTGGTAAATAATTTAAATGATTTTGAGGACTGGTTTTAAAATAAACTAGATCATAGAGATATTTCTAGGTTTGAGAAAGGACTGCCTCATCCAATAGACAAGGTGAATATGTGTGTGCAATGAGCTTTCTTACAGTTTAAATTGAAGAGGCACATATAGTGCTACAGCTTATTACCTGATAAAATTCTTATATTTTTCTCCTTCCCCACATCTTTCTCATGCCTAGAAACTTGAAGAACTCACCGCTTTTCTTATTTTCACAATGCCTTACTGGCTTTTCTCTCTATACTCTGTCCTTGGGAGGAGGAGAAGCCTCTCCAGTCCACACAGCCTTGCATCTGTGACATCCTTGTCTATGGCTAGTCCTGTGAAATATAGTGACCATCTCAGTCCACACCAAAGAAAATGCTCCTGATGTAAACATGTAAGCAGTGGCTAAGAAATGTACTGATTTCAGCCTTACGGTGTTTTATTTCTTTGTTTTAGTTTAGTTTGTTTGTTGTCCTTTGTTTTGTTTTAGTTTGTATTTTTTCAGGGTTTTTTTCTTTAACTGAATATGTGCTGATTATAAAAATTAAAAAATGAACTATAAAATATGTGTAATACTTTTCAGAATCCTGCTATCTTTAACTTCTGATATGTATTGACCTTAATATTACCTTAATATCAGTTATTGCCTAAATGTTGATCATTTCCACTTTTGGAAAGAAAAAAATTAAGCGTGGGACTTAATAATTTCATGTAGACCCACATAGGTTCAGTGAGCCTCAAACAGTGGACGTGTAGTCAATGGATTTGGACTTGTGTATGTAGCTAGGTCGGTTTCCAGACTGCCTGTGGCAGTGTCTACCAGATGATTTTGGATCAAGTATCCCTGAAAAGTGTGACTAAGCATATGAACTTCTTTCACAATTAATATCTATGTTCAGGTACTGTGGTACCTTACTCACTCTCAAAGGGAGATGCTATTGTTTGTAGAGCAAGAACTGATGATCTGATATTACAAAAAAGGTATTGGACAGAAAAAAATTTAACAAACTCAATATCACACATGCTTCTCTGTACTGTTCTCATTTAACATTATTCCAGGTAACAAAATACCATCAATTCCATTTGTTTTAATGCCTATATGTACATTGGTCTATGTGTAGAGGTGAGAGCAGAACCTTGGCTGTCATTCTTCAATCTGCACTGCTGCCTTCAATGGCTCCTTTATTATACTAAGTGGTTCTTACTGCATGCTGTCTGGCCACTGGGAAACCTCCAGGATATGTTGCCTTTGATACCACAGCATCAAAGGGAGAGAAACGTCAAGGTATTATAAAATGTATGCGATGTCTTAGAATCATAAGTGCTTATCACCATGCCTGATGAGTCTCAAAATTAGGTCCTTGATCTTGTAAGGGAAACCTTCCACTTACAGAGACATTTCCTCAGACAACTATATAGTCATTTACTTGGTTTATATTCTCCCAGCCCTTTATGTGGACACAATTCAGAAGTTCACACCTTTGTCATATTTGTCATGAATTAACACATTTCAGCTCCTCTTTTGCCTCCAATATAAATTTTATATAAACGGAAATTAATTTTAGAATTGCTGGATCTGCTAACATTCTGAATTCCTGACCTGCTAATATTTTCACCTCTCATAAGTATTTATGTGTGGAAAAATTAAAATATAATAATTTTGTTACTTAATATGAGGGCCATTTGTAGGTCATGTTTAACAAAGAATGCTATTATTTGAGATGTTGCATAAATGCTTAATTGTGTTTATGATTAGAGAAATGTGTTATAAACATACTGACTTACCTTTTCATGCCAGAAAATTTTATATATATATATATATACATATATATATATATATATGTATATATATATATATATGTATATATATATATAGAGAGAGAGACAGAGAGACAGAGACAGAGACAGAGAGACAGAGACAGAGACAGAGACAGAGAGACAGAGACAGAGAGACACAGAAAGACACAGAGACACAGAGACACAGAGAGACACAGAGAGAGCATCGAGGTATTGTAAAATATATGTGCTTTCTTTAAACTTTCTTTAATATTTTCTCATATGGAGAATTCTAAAGGTGTTATTATATTAATTATGAAGGAGAGATCTGATTCTCAAAAATTAAAGAGTTTTTAAAGTTTATATAAGATAACAGGTCTATCTGTTTCGATATTGAACAAGCCCATGTTCAAGGGGTTAGACAACAAAGCAGAACTCAGTTTGCTATCAGCACTTATTGCTGGCATACCATTGGAGCTAAATTGTGTTCTTTCTTTTCTGGAGAGTCTCTGGTTCTACACATGATGATTGTTGGATTTAATAATGACAACACCAACCATGTGATGTCAAAACCTAGATGTTTTGGGTTTCCTTCAAACCAAAATATACCTGGAGCAGTCTATAGACTACAACAAGTAGGAACAAATAAATATGTTACAGGCACTTTATTCCTCCCATAATTTCACAAATAAGCTATTAATAAGATATATTTCTTCAATCTGGATTCTGTATTGTGAGTAAAATGAGTGAGTGAGTGAAATTAAGTCAAATGATCTTTTGGACAAATAAGAGATCTCAGTAAAGACTGGAAAACAAATTTGGGAGGGTTCATTGATGGTCATTTATACATAAGTCCTTTTTAATAAGCATCTTCTAGGCACAGTCCTTACATAGGAATTCCTAGTCCCTTGTTATATACCCAAAGAAGAATACGGACAAATGATACTTTCTGCAGCATTCTGTAAACAAAGGTCAGCTTGCTGTATCATCACAATGCTGCTTATTTGCACGTGTAGAGACCAAAGGCATGAGCTCACTTCTATTTATTATCCAGTGTGAAGATTGCCCACGGAAGTGCATAATTTCTTGTAAATGAGTTTATTTACCAGCTGAACTAATAGTTCAGAAATGGTGAATTGCATTATTCTTTCCACATCTAATTTGATCTTCTTAAAAATCAGCTGGCTAAAACCCAAGTATTCCTTCCTTACCATTTAACATCCAATCTAAGGGTGTAAATATACTAATAGTTTTATTATCCCCAACTTTTAACAGCTGCAGTGATACAGCTTCCGTACCCATATGAATGTGTATACAGACTTGTAGACAGATTTTTCTTTAGTTAACTGGAAATATTCACTGGGAAATTATGGCACATTTGCTAATTAGAACTCTCAGCTCCATTCTGCAGTGGTGGATCCTATCCACTTTGTGTCATTGGATTTTTGTTTGTTTATTTGTTAATGTGTTTTGTTTTGTTTTTTTCCTGACTTTTTTCCTTGATGTGCTCTCTTAACTCATTTACTTAGCCCAAAACACCTTCAAATAATCTTTCTAGGCCTCCTTGATTAACAACTACATAGATACTTCTATCAATTTGGGACTGGTTTCTAGAAGCTTCTCTAGGTTGCACCTGGGTTGCTAAATTTTCAGCCTCCTCCTGCAGGTCATTCTGTCTATGATCAGAGGAGATGTCCTTCCCCTTATTGATAGGTTATGTATAAACTGATGGTCTTTGGGAGTTACTGTCTTCAGACAATCCTGTTTAAATAAAGAAGTAAATATCTTCTTCTATAAATCCATTGTTTTATTCTTTACTATTTAGTTGTTTGAAATATTAAAAAAAGTTGTATACAATATATTCTAATCACATTATTTTCCCTCCTTCAGCACTTCCCAGTCCCCTCATATATAATTCTCCCCTAACTTTATGACCCTTTTAATCTCTTACAAAAGTCAAAATTTAAACCAAAATAAAACCAACAAAAAAGCAACACACACACAAACATTAGATGAAACCTGTTTTGTGTTAGCCAACCACTCCTGAGCATGAAGCCTACCCAGATTTCTATAGATAAAGCCCCTCTAAGAAGCTATCTAATTTGCTCATGAGATGGAACCCATACTTGACCGCTGATAATTAGGCAAAGAACCAGAAACTACAAAGATCATGGACTGTAGCAGAAAACAGTAGTTTATTCTGCTAAAGGAACATCGTTATAAAAGATTCCTGGAGGCATACTGGTACACTTATGCACCAGAGTATCATCAAACCCTCACAAGAGAAGTTTCTTCTTGCAGAAGATGGTAATTTACACATAGGCCAATAACTAGACAGTGTTCACAGAGTGAGAAGCTTGGGAGCGCTCAGCTCTAAATGGGAAAGATTTATCACACTCCTAACCTCCAAGCTTTGAGATCTATGGGGAAGAAGAGATGGAAAGATTGTAAGTGCCAGGGGTAAAGGACGATTCCAAGGAAACAGCATCTTTCCAGAAACAATAGCGATGGTGCTCTAATGATCTAATAGAAAAATGTGGCAGCATGTTTAAGACCTGCACTTCCAAGCCCTTTAAAATCACAGCAACAAGAAGGGTAGTATGAACAATGTTCTACCCCTACACAAGAAGATTATATACAAGTTTTAGATAGTAAGTGCTTAAGGACCCTGAGCTTTCGCACGCATTTCTCACATTGTTTCCCAGGAGTGCACCGTGGCTAGTCAGTTCTAGTAATGATGGCTACTGGACATGCAGGCCCCTGATTTTTGGAGCTACAAATTTCATTCAAGCTCATATTGAATTTATTTATTAAGCGAGGATTATTTGCAAAGGAATCTACAAACTGGTCTTTAAATTTTCCTCTTATCATGACCTGTGGTTTTAAATCCAAATCTTGCTTTCTTGAGTGAGGTGACCCATTCACAAAAGAACACACATAGTATGCACTCACTGATAAGTGGATATTATCCCAGAAGCTCGGAATACCCAAGAAACAATTCACATATCAAATGATGTCCAAGAAGAAGGAAGGAGAGGTCCCTGGTCCTGGAAAGGGTCAGTTCAGCAGTATATGGGAATACTAGGACAGGGAAATGGGTAAGGGGTAATTGGGGAACAGGGGGAGGGGAGAGGGCTTATGGGACTTTGGGGGAGGGGAATCCAGGAAAGGGGATATCATTTGAAATGTAAATAAAGAATATAGCTAATAAAAAGAATCATCAATAAAGGAGGCTTCAAAGATGCTGAGAAGATGATAGTTTCTTAGATTAAATTACATTAAATTTCAAATGTCTAAAAAATAAATAAAATATGGTATATGAATAGTAAAAAATTCCTCTTATGAACCAGATATTGAATCTTGGAAGGTATCTGAATATGCATGTGTTCAATAATTTAAATTCTTCAAATGTCTTCCCTGGGAGGCCCTTTATTTTGCCCACCATCTTTATATGTTCATTAATTCAAATACATACTAGGTGTGCAGACAAATCTGTACCATATATCTAAGTTCTATCCCCTCGTTGAGAATTTCTTTTCAATCTCATATTCCCGTTTATTGTCACTAGAGCTGGACTTCATTCTGTGGAGGCTTTGTGAACACAAAGAGACTCAGCAAAATGCATGAGATTTATTTTTCTACTTTCTGCTCATCTAGGGAAATTCTTAAAGGGTTATGATGAGCCAGAAAGTATTATAAATACTTCAAAGTACCATTTCAATATGCAATAGCCTAAGTAATTTTATTGATGTTCCATGTTCCAGAGAGAATACACCATAGCATATTGGATGCATGGAACTCTTTAAGGAAATTTAATTAGGACCTGACAGACTTATAAATGTAATGGGACCATGTGTTTAAATGTGATGTTTACTACCTGTATTTCAACAAACAAAAATCTTAGAATAAAAATCTGTCTTTTTTTTTTTAAATCATTCTTACCTTCTGTATGACTCATCTCTGGTTTTTAAAGCCAGCAATGCAGTTGTTCATCTGCTTGTATAATTACGTTTTATTCCCTAGTTAGCATAGGGCCTTCCACATTGTTTGATATATGCTTTATCCTTTTATTGTGGGGCAAGTGGACCCTGCCAGAAGACAGAAGACCTGGTAAGGTTGAAGCAGGTTCAAAACTCTGGGGACTATCATAACTGGGATCAGCAGGCATGGAACCAGCTCCCAGTCAGGTTCTAGAGGTCTTGGGACACATAATGATTACACCCCACTGAGAAGAACATGACAATCTGTCCTGTTGTGTAAAAACCTGGAGTTCTCAATGGTAATGAAGTATCCAGAGTATTCAGCCAATGAAAGTCCCTTCCTAGGTATCCCTTCCTGCACAAGGTATTTAATCCCTGTTTCACCATGAGCAAGGCATATGCATTCACATACTTCATAAAAAATAAAGCAGTTTTGGACAAGAAAGGACCACCTTCTTCATCTGGTATCACTGTGGGGGGATGCCTTAGTGGTAAAGAACCACTCCTAAATTTCCAGGAGAAGGCCTTCTCTCTTTCAACCCCTCTAAACTCTAAGCACTCACTGGGGACCAAAAACAATTCTGCCCAGGCCTGGGTTCAGCCATCTCCTTCCTGCTTGGCATGTAACGGAAGTGCAGACTCGGTGACCACCAGTCTCAACTCCTCCTTGTCCCCAGTATCTTCTGGGTACACAGGAGAGTTAGAATCACATCCCAGATCTCAGTGTTTCTCTTGGGTACACAGGAGATTTAGATGCATCCCAGATCTCAGTATTTTTCACCAGTGGAAACATGGCCTGGGACCCCTTTCACAGGCTGTGTTCTGCCTCCTCTGCAGTGATCCACACCCCAGTGGTGAGGCCCATGTGCAGCCCAACAATTGCTTCTATTTATAGTTTCCAATATTTCCTATGTATAAAAATACATTCTGTGCTGATTTTACTCCAAAAATTAAATGAAGTATACCAGTCATGTTTGTATACTTTGTTAACTATTATATTTCTATTCTCAGGATGTTACAAGTACTTTGTGTTCAGTGAATTAGTTGAACGAATGTATGATTGTGTGTGTGTGTGTGTGTGTGTTGTGTGTGTGTGTATTAATTGGTAAACTATATGCTAAGGTAGAAAACTAAAGTGTTTACACTCATGAACATTTGATCTAGAATATAGAAATGCAATACCATTACAAGCAAATAAATGTTAGGATTGAGAACGAGACTACCAAGGAAACAGAAGGGAAAGTGCACATTATGCTTCTAGGCTACAGCATTTTAATAAGCAAAGACATTTAACATCTGGGTCAGAATTTCAATTTCTACTTGTCCTTATACATTTCTTTTTCTTTTCCATCCCAGGGTGATCTTGCTAATGTGCCCACTATGATGTCTCAGAATCACTCAAAGGAAATGGACTGGCCTATTTGCTTTACAAATTGAAACCCAAATGGCCAGTGTGATGTCTGTTTTGTATCTGTAATCAGTCTTGAATTCTTTTGAAGTTCTAAGCAAAAACTAATTATTGTTTAATAGCAAGAAAAAGCTTTATCCCAGTGGGAATGTTTGCTGTCTACATGAGTGTGGTTCTCTCTTAAGCTGCCCTATCTTTCCAGTCATCTCTACTTGGCTGCCTGGTTTAATGTAAGATATTTTCTCCAGGCCACTGGAAGTTCAGTTAAACGTCTATCATTGCTGTACTTTGGGCCGACCTACCTTTTTTTAGTGTATTGGAGCATCTACTTCTGATGGATATACTTTTACCAATTATCTGCTGTGAGTTCTGGGAAATGCAGGAAAAAAATTCCCAGTCTTGTCTTCAGGTACTTTCAATTTTACTGAAAGTGGGAAATTTTCCACACAGAAAGGAACTCCAGAAGATAATGTAAATAAGTCATAAGTTGGTATATTTAATGACTGTTTTAAGTAAGATTCTTACCACATTATAGCCAAGCTGATTAAATATAGAAAGTTGGGGTTTCCCTTGAAAATAGCAAGAGAAAATACATGTGATCATCACGGCAGATATCATTGGAATACCAGATTTTATCATCAGAAAGCACAAGGCAAGATAGAAGTGGCATGATAGTTTAAAAAGTGTAATGTGTAATTAAAGTGTGGGAAATCAATATTCTGAAACATAAATACTTCAGAAATAAAGCTTAAATAATGAAATGCCCTGTGAAATAAGTTAAAGTAATTTACTGTGGACAATACTATTGTATTCTACAAGTACAGCCAGACAAAGTTCTTAAAATGGATGAAGATTCCAGAATGAAGTTTCAGCTTCAGAGAAGAGAGAAGTGCTTACAGATGATGAAAGCAAAACCTAGTTAAACCATGTGATTGTATGAGTTCCTTAAAGGTTGAAAGCATAATGTCTTTCTTCATGGAGTTCTTTTTTTTAATTTTTTTTTAGATTATTTTATTTATTTACATTTCAAATGTTATCCTCTTTCCTGGTTTCCCCTCTGAAAACACCCTATCCCATACCCCCTTCCTCTGCTCACCAACTCACTCCTGCTTTCCTCTCCTGACATTTTCCTATACTGGGGCATTGAGCCCTCACTGGACCAAGGGCTTCTCCTCCCTTTGATGTCGAACAAGGCTGTCCGATGCTACAGCCCCAGAGGAGAAACAACAATACAAACCAAACAGAATTCCCAGAGCTTCCTGGGACTAAACTACCAACCAAAGAATAGACATGGAGGGACCCATGGCTCCAGCTGCATAAGTAGCAGAGTGTGGCCTCGAAGAGTTCTTAAAGTATGCAGACAATAATGGGACATATCATTTGTTAGAATACTATAATGGCATTTGTCACGATAAAATACTGATCAAGAAATGTGTGAAAAATAATTTTTTTGCATTATAATCCCTAAAACAATCCTAGAAACAGTATATGAAGAGAAGTAGTACAAATGCAATAGACTTTAGAATGCTATGCCAAACATATTTTTCAAATGAGCTCTGAAAATCATGAGAACTACAAATAAAGACTATGGGTAGAAAGCAAATAATAAAATAATAGAACGAAACCCAAGCACATAACAAATGTAAATGTAAATTCTGTAACCATGCAACTAAATGGCAGGTATCTTTGTTTTATACAAAAAAAAAAAAGACCACCTCATGTCTTTTTTATTTATTTATTTTTATTGTTTTCCACCTTGTTCTTTTAAGACAGGGTCTCTCACTGAACCTGAAACTCCCTGTGTAAGCTAGGATGGCTAGAATGAATTCCTAGACTCAGTCTTTCTACACCTACTGACACACAATGATTACCATATTCTTTAGTTGTTTGTTTGTTTGTTTGTTTGTTTTTTAATAGGTAGTAAGGATCCTCAGGCTTTCACAGAAAGTTGCTTTGTCCACTGAGTCATATCCCAATCCCCATTGTAATTCAAATTATATATAATTCAAAATTTAAATTATTTTTAAATTTTTATTAACTAGTTGTAGTAGCAGCAACAGTAGTGGCAGCAGCAGCAGCAGTACTGGTAGGGATAGTATCTATATATGTATTTATGCAAGTGTGTGTGTATATGTGTATGACGAGTGTGTACCTGCTATGGTGCACCTTCAAGAATTAATTCTCTCACACCACGGGTGTCAGGCAACTAAAGAATCACATTTGCAGCATGTTTCAGTTACTTTTTATTGCTTGATGAACACCTTAGCCAAAGCAACCCATTGAGGAAAGTTTATCTGGGCTAATGGTTGCAGAAAGTCAGAGTCCATGATGGCAAAGGTAGGCAATGTACCTGCGGCAGCAGCTGAGAGATCATGCTGGAAATGAAAGCAGGAAACAGAGAAGGAGCTCAAAATGGCATGTGGCTTTTGGGACCTCAAAGCCTTCCGCTATAGCAAGTCATCCAGGAAGACCACACCCCGTACACTTACACAAATAGTGCCAGCAACTGGGACAATGTTTCCAAGTAATTGAAGTAGATTAAGAAAAATGTTCAATATAGCATCCTTGTTATTCTAGTCTCTTCTCAAACCTAAAGTATCATAGCCACATATATGTGAGCTATGCCCTCAGTCTTAATCAATTTCCTGCTGCTTTTAGAAATATTACAGAGGCTGGGTAAGTCAAAAATAAAAGTGTTATTTTGCTAATAGTTCTGGAACCAATTCAAGGGACCTCTGAGGAGATTTCCATTTTATGGAAGAGTCTGGAGGTAGCTTAAAGCATTTTTCAGAAAGAAACAAGAAGTGGACATGTCTTATCAGCTCTCTCTTTATAAACATTTGAGTCTACTATGGAAGTTCTCATCAAATCATCTCCTCAAAAGTCCACGCTTAAGTATTAGGGGAACATTAAATTCCCACATTCATATTATCTTACAATGGGAAGTAAATTTAAACACATGAAACCCAGATGCAAGAAATACCATTCTGTAGTTTCAAAATGAGTTAACACTGATTTTTTTCATTACTGCTATTGGAACAAGTATTTTATCTACCTTTTATCCTCCACCTATATTTTAATCCATATGCTAAATGTTATAGGCAAAACAGTGATTATCTTTGGGGGTTAGGAAAGTTATTAGATGGAAATTCATGAGGCTTTTGGAGGACTGGTGTTGCTTAATTCCCTCATAATGATGGTATTTATACAGGTGGGTACATTTTCTTTAAATTCATCACATAATCTGTTTTATTTTTTCAATACACACAATTAAAGGGTTTAAAACAAAAATAAAAAATGTAGCTGTTGTGCAGTTTAAAAACCACTTGAAATGTTAAAACCCCTTATGGTTCCTTCAATATCTTAGAAATTTAGTAATTTTGACTTAGTGAAGCCATAGAAATGTGACTGTTTTTGATTTTTTAAAAAAATGTCATATTATAGTCTAACTCTCTGTCTGTCTCTGTCTCTGTCTCTGTCTCTGTCTCTCTCTCTCTCTCTGTGTGTGTGTGTGTGTGTATGTGTATCTTTGTTACTGACTTGTCTCAAAGCAGGAGAGTTACATTAATAACATTAATAATACCATAGACATTTGGCTATTAACAACAAACATTCATTGGAACAACTTTGATAAAGCAAAAAAGAAAGAACATAGAACCTCTACCCTGGTTACATTTTTTGCACCCCCTCATTCTGGTCCATCCTTTTCTTAGTTTATAAATTTAAGATACTGCATTTTTTAAGGATTTTTTTCTTTTTGATTCTTTGATCTTTTCTTAATTTCATGGATCCACAAATGGTCACATAGTCTGTCTAGGGCTGTATTCTTGCAGGGTTGACTCAGAATATTTTGTTTTTTATTACTAGATATTTTATTTATTTACATTTCAAATGTTATCCCCTTTGTCGTCCCCCCCAAGAAACTCCCTATCCAAACTTCCCACCCCCTGCTTCTATGAGGGTTCTCCCCCACCCACTCTAGCCTCCCACCCTCACATTCACCTACACTGAGGAATTGGGCCTTCACAGGACCAAGGGTCTCTCCTCTCATTGATGCCCAACAAGGCAAACTTCTTCTACATACATGGCTGAAGCCATGGGTCCCTCCATGTGTACAACTTGGCTGTTGTTTTAGTCCATGGGAGCTCTAGTTGGTTGATATTGTTGTTCTTCCTATGGGGTTGCAAACCCATTCAGCTCCTTCAGTCCTTTTTCTAACTCCTCCTTTGGGGACTCCATGCTCAGTTCAATGCTTGGCTGTGAGCATCTGCCTGTATACTTGTCAGGCTCTGGCAGAGCCCCTCAGAAGACAGCTATATCAGACTCCTGTCATGATGCACTTCTTGGCATCTACAATAGTGTCTGGGATAGGTAACAGTATAAGGGATAAACCCCAGGTTGAGCAGTCTCTGGATGGCTTTTCCTTCAGTCTCTGCTCCACACTTTATATCTTTATTTGCTCCCATGTGCCGCGGACCGCGGCTGCTCGTGGCAGCTTTGGTTGCAGCCTTCTGCAAGCCGTAGCTCCTCGTGGGAGTTCGGTTGCAGGGGAGATCAAGATCCCGGGGTCAGGAAGGCACGAATCGGCGAGAATGACGACACAGACGCAGGATATTTATATTATAGAAATATCTATATTTCCTCTAATGAGGAGCCCTGTTTTATGGCTCCCTACTCAGAGCATCAGATTCTGACAATTACATAGTAAAAATGAGGCACGCTAGCTTACATAGGTAGCGCCCTTAGGTTACAAACTAAAACATTCTAAGCCATTTCTGTCTAAGCTAGAGATCTTGCCTAAGTTAGCAAGATTCTTCTCTGAACTAGCAAGCTTTCCTCAGAGCCAGGCATCTTGCCTGACTTCGGGAATCTTTTCTCTCTAGACTAACCCATTCTCCCACTAGCAAGCTCTCCTCAGAGCCAGGCATCTTGCCTGGCCCTGGGAATCTTGCTCTCTAGACTAAATCATTCTCTCACTAACTAGCTCAAGTTCTCCAACTAACAAGCTCTCTTCAGAGCCAGGCATATTGCCTGGCCCTGGGACCTTTGCTTTCTAGTCTAACTCATCTTTCCCACTAACTAACTCTCTTCTAAGTCTTATGTCTTGTCTGCTCAGAGGAAATCTCTGCTCTTGGTAGACAATTGCTTGACATTAACATAGTAAAGGATGTAGCTAGCTAAGCAGGGATAATTTACATGACCATACCTTACAATCTCCTATGTTAGGTAAGCCTGGACTTGTTTTCCACTTAGCCTCATTAATAATTCATGAGTCTCACCTGGGACCAAGGGCTATAGGTGTCTGAATAGCCGGTGAATACATTGGCTTAGCAAGACAAAGGATGGCAGCTCAGTAAGCTGTTTTTGAGGAAGTCTGGGCTTAGGGACTACTTCATATGTAGATATACAACAAGCTCGAGGACTGGGCAGGATCTGAATTATAGCATATTATGAGAGCTATGAAATATTTTCCTTAAATTTTATATGGTCGTGGCTACCAGAAATAAACAGGTTAGAAAAGGTGCCAAAGGAACATTTATGGCTTCCTGTAGTAGGGTTTATGCGTAGCACTCATGGGTATTTTGTTCCCCTTCTAAGAAGGACTAAAGCACCCACATTTTGGTCTTCCTTATTTTGGAGTTTCGTGTGGTCTGTGAGTTGTATCTTGGGTATTCTAAGTTTTGGGCTAATTAATACCCATTCATCAGTGAGTACATACCATGTGTGGGTTTTCTTGTAATTGAGTTACCTCACTGAGGATGATATTTTCTGGTTCCATCTATTTGCCTAAGAATTTTATGAATTCATCATCTTTAATAGCTGAGGAATACTCCATTGTGTACCACATTTTCTATATACATCCCTCTTTTGATGACATCTAGGTTCTTTCCAACTTCTGGGTATAATAAAAAAGGCTGCTATGAACATAGTGGAGCATGTGTGCTTGTTATATATTGGTACATCTTCTGGGTATATGCCCGGCAGTGGTATAGCTGGGCCTCAGGTAATACTATGTCAAATTTCTGAGGAAACTCAGACTGATTTCCACAGTGGTTGTACCAGCTTGTAATTCCACCAACAATGGAGGAATGTTCCCCTTTCTCTACATCCTTGCTAGCATCTGCTGTCACCTTAGTTTATCTTAGCCATTCTGAATGGTATGAGGTGAAATCTCAGGGTTGTTTTGATTTGCATTTC
This sequence comes from Apodemus agrarius, assembly GCA_964023405.1. Lineage (NCBI taxonomy): Eukaryota > Metazoa > Chordata > Mammalia > Rodentia > Muridae > Apodemus > Apodemus agrarius. The sequence continues at coordinate 29,243,227 of OZ030011.1, read as the reverse complement.
CCTGATGAATAAGGATGTTGAACATTTCTTTAGGAGCTTCTCAGCTATTCTGTATTCCTCAGTTAAAAATTCTTTGTTTAGCTCTGTACCCCATTTTTATTAGGGTTATTTGATTGTCTGGAGTCTAATTTCTTGAGTTCTTTGTATATATTGGATATTAGCCCTCTATTAGATGTAGGATTGGTAAAGATCTTTTTCCAATTTGTTAGTTGCTATTTTGTTCTAGTGACAGTTTCCTTTGCCTTTTTTCCTTATCTGTGTTATGACGTCCCACTTGTCAATTCTTGATTTAGAGCATAAGCCATTGGTGTTCTGTTCAGGAATTATCCCCTGTGCCATATATTAGAGGCTCTTCCCCTCTTCTATTAGTTTCAGTATATCTGGTTTTATTTGGAGGTCCTTGATCCACTTGGACTTGAGATTTGTACAAGGAGATAAGAATGAATTTATTTGAATTCTTCTTCATGCTGACAGTCAGTTGAATCAGCATCATTTGTTCAAGATGCTGTTTTTCCCCCACTGGATTGTTTTAGCTCCATTGTCAAAGATCAAATTACCATAGGTGTGTGGGTTCATTTCTGGATCTTCAATTCTATTCCTTTGATCTTCCTTCCTGTCTCTGTACCAATATCATGCAGTTTTTAATAATCATTGCTCTGTAATACATCTTGAGGTCAGGGATGGTGATTCCCCCAGAAGTTCTTTTCTGGTTGAGAATAGTTTTCGATATCCTGGGTTTTTTCTTATTCCAAATAAATTTGCAAATTGCTCTTTCTAACTCTATAAAAAATTGAGTAGTAATTTTGAAACATATTGCATTGAATCTGTAGATTACTTTCGGCAAGATGACCATTTTTACTATATTAATCCTGCCAATCCACGAGCATGGAGATCTTTCCATCAGTAGTTATCAAAAGTCTCCCAACCAAAAATAGTCCATGACTGGATGTTTTTTGTGTAGAATTCTATCAGACCTTCAAAGAAAACCTAATAGCAATTCTCTTTATAATATTCCACAAAATAGAAACAGAAGGAACACTACCCACTTCCATTCTATGAAGCCATAATCACACTTATACCTAAACCACACAATCACCAAACAAAGAGACCTTCAGACCAATTTGCCTTATCAATATCGATGCAGAAATGCTCAATAATGTTCTTGGCAAACCGAATCCAAAAACACATCAAAACAATCATTCATCGTGATCAAGTAGGCTTTATCCGAGGAAAGCAGGGATGGTTCAATATATGGAAATCCATCAATGTAATCTACTATATTAACAAAATCTATAAACAAAATCAAAGTGATAAACCACATGATAATCTCATTAGATGCTAAGAAAACATTTGACATAATTCAACACTCCTTCATGGTAAAAGTTTTGGAAAGATCAGGAATTCAATGCCCATACATAAACATAGTAAAAGCGGTATACAGCAAACCAGTAGACAACATCAAACTAAATGGAGAGAAACTTGAAGCAATTCCACTAAAATCAGGGCCTAGACAAGGCTGCCCATTCTCTCCATACCTATTCAATATAGTACTCGAAATCCTAGCCAGAGCAAATAGACAACAAAATGAAGTTAATGAATACAAATTGGATAGGAAGAAGTCAAAATATCACTATTTGCAGATGATATGAAAGTATACTTGAGTGACCCCAAAAATTCCACCAGGGAACTCCTAAAGCTGATAAACTACTTCAGCAAAGTCGCTGGATATTAAATTATCTCAAAAAGTAGCCTTCCTCTACTCAAAGGATAAACAGGCTGAGAAAGAAAATAGGGAAATGTCACCCTTCACAATAGTCACAAATAATATAAAATAGCTTGGTCTGACTCTAACCAAGCAAGTAAGACATCTGTATGACAAGAACTTTAAATCTCTGAAGAAAGAAACTGAAGATCTCAGAAGATTGAAAGTCTCAGAAGATTATTGCTATTAGCAAGAAGTATGGTGTTCCAGTGTCTCATCTCTGGGCTGTGTGTTAGGTACTCTTTATATTAGTTTAATCCTACACACTGACATTAGGTGTTCCCGCTGAACAAGTGATTCTGTTATATCTAATCAAACATGAAAAGTGAAGTCCTTGTAAATATTGTAAATCTTTGACCACTATTTAGAGATCTTAAGGTATTTTTTATAATATTTTATTCAAACATTCTAGTATTGTTTTAACCTCTCAATACTCTCAGTTAAATCAAGTCCACAGTTAGTCTTTGTAAAGGTTCCATTAATGATTAGTGATTTTAGGATCCACGTTTATTACAGGGTGACTTTATCTGATAGTCAATGTACTCACATATTGGACTTGTTAAGCAAAACAAGCAGGTACTAAAACACATTAATACACAGCAGAAAATTAAAATGCCAGTTTCCCAAATAACATTATGGCTTGTTAAATATAGAGACTCTTAAGACACAGTCTAGATATCCCAATGCAATCAAATCCTTGCCCTTGTTGATCACTGACAATTGTTACTTCAGATTAATCCCAACTACAGAAAGATGAAATGTGTCTGAAAAGGTAATAAGCTAACAGGAGCACAAAAGAACTATAGATTGTGCTTACATCAATTCTACAGTCTCCTATCAAAACAGACATCGCCGAGCTTTTGAAAGATCAATTGTTTTATCAATTAAAGTTATAGAACACACTTTTTATGTGAATATTGACTCCAATTTTAAGGAGACCAAAGGGTTAAAAGTGGTGAAACCTTCAAAGACTACAAGTTGAGATACCCCCCAAAGTCTATGCATTTACCACATGTACAGCAGAACTGGACTCAGCTCTTTGTAAAGCTCTGATAGAGGGAAGGACCTTAGGAAGTTCTGTAAACCCTTAAACAACTAAAGAACAATCCTTGGGGAGAAAAGACATACTTCAAACCCGAGCTGTCTGTTTTGTTGTGCTAAAACAGAGGGCAAGAAAAGTTCCCTACAAAGGTGGTTAATATGCATTCCAGTTTTTAAATGAATACTTAAAGGGAATAATAATAATAATTAGAATGGTAATATTAAGCTTTCAGAAAATGCTATTTATTACCAAAGCATTGGTCTAAATTATAGGTAAATCTGAACACTTAAAAAAATGCCCAAGTATTTTGTTGTGTGACAGAAACATTTGTGAAGTTTCACTTTGTTTTACATTCTATCAGGAATAACTCTTTATTTTCAATAAAGGAGGCAGTAGAAAACAAAACACACCCAAAGCCTCTCTTTTTAATGTAAATGAGCTTCTTTTCAGAGGAAAACAATGTTCAGTTGAAAGTACTTATAAGTATTGAGCTTGCCTAATCAGGGTCATTCTGTGTAGGTCTGACTGAGGCCTTGCTATGGTATCTCCACTCAGGGCACTGCAAAAGGAGTTGGGTCAGGATGGAGAAGGGTGACTGAATATATTTTTTGATACGGGTACACAGGAGTGCACTTTGCTTGGAAGTAAATTGTTTACTAAAGGGTAATAATTTATGGGTAACCAAGCTGAGCTCATTTATTTATTTTGATAGAATTGAAATGTTCTTTTTACCTGCTCCTGGCAAAGCATTTGCAGGTAGACCCAGTAAAGTCCTCCCAGGAGCACTGTGTGTACATTTACATATGTAAATGCCAGACTCAGCTGAGGTCTGGCTCAGGTACCCTCCAGGGGAGGAAGAGAAGCATCCTTACTCCTTCATCCTATCCCATTACTCTGCCTTAATGGGACTTTAAGTGAACACCCACCCTCCAATAGAACAGGCAGCCCAGTAGTCTGACCTTACAAGACTTTGCTTTTCATTCCTTTCTTCATCTTTAGTTTTTCCATGATTGAAGAGACTTGTTTAAAATAATCAGAACAGTTGTGTATTTTAAAATTTAACACAAAATACTGAGTCTTTAGTATATATTTTAGTAGTGTTATGTAATAATATCACTATTCACAGCATTGCTTTGATTGGACTATAGCATTTTATTTCTTAACATCATTTAATAAATAAAATGCTACTACAATTAGTTGGAACGTAAAAATTACCTGGAGTGTACTTAGAAATACAGTCCTGAGCCCTCCCCCAGACTCTCTTTAAGCAAAGAACATATGAAAGGCTACGCTAACAAGCTTCAAAGATTACATGGAGAAAACTGACCTCAATTCTGGGTTGAATGTTTTGTTTAATTCCAGGTTTTGTCACTGCAATAAATAAGCCCGATACTTTCCATTGGTTCATTAGATTCTAGCCACCAGATTTTCATAGTTTGAAATTCAAGAGGTAATTTCGCTTGTATAAACAACAGGAACAATTTAAATCTGTAAGCATCTCTCGCCAAGCTGAACTCTGCCCACACTAGACTGATTTCCAACTTTGCCACAGTAGCTGGCATTGTGGCCATTGTCAGGGTCATAGTGGACTAGGATGCTGGCCCATGCTTGCCAGTGCTATCAATGTGAAGGAACATGTTTGTCTCCAAAACAGCTTGAGACTGTTCAGCATTTCAAACAAGAATCATAAACAGCGTTGGAATGTCCAAGTCATTTCAATCAATTTTGCAGAATACATTAAGTAGGTTAACTTGGAAGCTGGCTTCCAAAAATGTTACATTTTAGAAATACACAATTTAATTTTGAAAGTAGAAGATTGGTGTGCAGTGAATTAATTTGAATATTTGCTAAAATTTGCTGGACAATTATTGATGAAGAAGGGTTTATAAGCTTACCTGAATTATTAAAGTGAGTTTTCAGGAATATTCTATCTTTCTTAATATCCTAGCTGGATGTTGTTGTTTGCTTTGTTTTGCTGTGATTTTGTTTTTATGTACAACTTGGCCAGAAAGTCTTCATTTTAACCCACACCCCAGTTCATTAGTTGAAAAACAGCATGGGGATATTATCTTTTAGGTGACAGCAGAGGAATCATACGATACCTTAGCATGTAAGCAATGTCATATCCCTGTAGAGGAAAACCCATCATGTTTCCTTCTCCTGACTTTATGATTAGGTCTACAAATTTATCCAAAGCTGTATGTTTTAATAAAATGCTAAAAATGACAACTACTGTTGGACAAATACAGTTATATCTTGGTAGTAAGAATCTGAAATTTTAGTGTTTTTAAAAACAGAAATATCTGAAGAGTGTACTTTTGTTTTAATCCCAGGTGTCGGGCTTTGGGGCTGCTTCAAGCTGTCCCCAGCAGCTGTCTGTGACTTTCCTGAGTTCCAGCTGAGGCATGGTTTTGCCAGCTGCGGAGAGATTCTGCAATTGTGTGATATTCAGAATTCTTGTAACATTTCCGAGAGTATATAAATGCTAGAGCCCTGGTCGTTTAGAGAGGTGGGTTGAGATTTGTTAGTAGCTGTGGTCAGAGAAGAAACAAAAGGGAAAAAACTAGATTTTCCTAATTCCTCATTCCCTCTATCCTTGCATCTCTCCTATCTAGCCTTAGGGAGGTGGGAACACGGGGAACAGAGTGGGAAAAAGAAGAACCCACAACATGGCATAGCCAACTACATCTCTTAGTGCATAAAAATTTAATATAGTATCCTAAAAAACCTCTAATAACTGATAAGTAGCCCTTAACCTGATGAGTTTGAGCTTTACAATACCGAACAGAGTGGGAAAAAGAAGAACCCACAACATGGCATAGCCAACTACATCTCTTAGTGCATAAAAATTTAATATAGTATCCTAAAAAACCTTTAATAACTGATAAGTAGCCCTTAACCTGATGAGTTTGAGCTTTACAATACCATAATCTTCATAAGAATGTAAAATAAAGCCCTGTGTTACACACGTTGTTTTCAGATATTAGGTGTTTTTTTACAGCTGTCACATGTTTTCTGTTCATTTAAAACTCATCATTTCCCTGACCTGTATGATGGTGCAGCTTATAAAATTGCAAACCACACAAGTCTGATGCCCTGGTTCAATCACCAGAACCCACAAAATGCCAGATGCAATGGTATTTATCAGTAATCCCAGAGTTCCTATGGAGAGATAAGAGGTAGGGAAAAATTGCTTGGAAGTTTCCCAGCCAGCGAGCCTGAAGTGTGCCTCTTGATAGAAAAGACCCTGCTTTGGAGTAGAGAAGACCAACTCCTGGCACATTTTCTCTGACCTCCACAAGCACCATTGTATGCACCTATACACAGGCATCTGTGCAAACAGAATAACAGATGGTTCATAGGAATAAAAAAAAGTAATTTTCTCTACTCTGACTATTATCATATCAACTTCCTCTAAGTATTTTTTGTCTTGACTTTTCAATTATTTCTTGAAAGCAAGCACATCCACTGGCCATAAGTTCTTCCTCCCTCCCCTAAAGAAGACACCTATGTTGGACCTGAGAGCTGGTGACCAACAGTAGTACAGAGCACTTTAACTCCACCACTAAAATCTTCAGCGGCCTCTATTCCTGAGTGCCAGAACATTCACTACAAGCACAGCAGCGCTCCTTTCTCATTCTTCCTTATCTGCCGCACATCTCACAGTGTGAGATTCGGACTGTGTTATATGACTAAGACAGATTCCTAAATTAACAAATATATGTGATTTTTATTCCCAGCAAAGCCATGGAATTGCATTTACTCGCCAAAATCCTTTGCCTGTTCTCTTGGGATCGCTCAGGTGAAACGGCTCTTCTGAGATATACATCTCATTAATGATACAGCGTTTTAGGAACATTTCAATTTGGGCCTAATATTTCCACTACTTTTATCTTCCTTAAAAGATAACTCTTCTCAATTGGAATTTCTCATGGTTGACATCACCCTGACAGACTGCTGCTTTCTTCTGAGTGATATGAATGGCAATAAATGCTATCTCAGGTTTTATTTATTTTGCCTCTTCAAAACACCTCCCTAATTATTTGGAAGCAACCAACTTTGCAGAGATTTTACAGGTTTCAATTTACTGCTGATACAAAGTTCGTTTTCTGTTGTCGAAGTTAGAAAGTTTCAAGACATAACTTTTATCTGTACTGTGTATGCTTGTGGTATCCAGAGAGGGGAAAACGTCTTAAAGGAATTGGCCTTTTCATAGGTCTTTTTTTCAGACTAATTTTTAAATTTACAGGCTGTGTGAACTTAATTTAAATAATATGACCATTCATGTGTCCATAGAAGGCAGGGGATTGACACGCCATTATATTTTAAAGAACCATTACTTTAATTTTTTTATTAATGTGTTTTGAATGCTCAATAATGTAAGGCAGGAACAATTAGATGTTCAAACATCTTAATTAGAGCACATTTAAAATAGGGTCCTACCTTGGTTCTAATGTGACAAATTTGCTTTATTAGTCAAAGTTTCTATAAGCTATTTTACTAGAACAAAAATGTTTACTGGAACCGGAAAGAGTGTTCTGCACAGAAGAGAACATAATGTTCCTGCAAAGGACTAGAACTCATCTCTCAGCACCTAAGTCATGGGGCTTACACAACTGGGACCCCAGCTCAGAGGAATCTGGCAGGTTTCTAAATCCCCCAGGCACCAGCATTCACATGTTCTCAATTCCTCTTGTCCCTGAGAGCACACACATATACACATAATTAAAATTAATAATAAATCTTAAAAAAAGGATATAATGACATATCTTTATAAACCTACTATGGTTTGGTTGACTATCTCCCAATTCTCCATTCATAAAGACATGGTGGAAATCTTTGAAAGTGCTGTTAATTCCCATGGTAGAAATCCTATAAGGTCCTATGGACTTTAAATGATGTTGTTAGATGTGAGCTGATGAGGTCGTTGTAGTCATACCTTCAAAACTGTCTCAGATATCAGTGAATTTCTCTGTTTTCAGGCTCGAAACAGAGCAATTCTGTCTTAATTTTTGTTGCTGTGACAGACATGTTTTTTAAATGCAACTTAAGACTTTAATAATGGCATGCATACCCCTCTGGTTGCCAACAACTCTCTGATTGGACTTAATACAACTCAAATGAAGGGAATCAGGTCTCATATTGGAAAGCTGGCCAACTTCCTCCAGCTTGTAAGGCCAAAGACCTTGGAGGATTCTGCCACTTTATTAAACAAGAATAACCCCTAAATGTATTCTAAATATGTATCCTTATTCATATAAATATTTTCCTGACCCATCCTCAAAGCAACATCTTGCAGGAGACAGAGAGCAGTGTATAAAATATAACAGATCATTATGTCATGAACAACTGACTCTCACGATTCCTACATATAGGACTCAGGAATCACAGAGTGGTAAGAAAGTTTTTGAAAGCCAGAGGGACTAGAAGTTTTCTGTGAGATTAACTGTAGAAATACCTGAGAAGCTACATCCAAAAATCTCCTCAAATGACTGACTAAACAAGACTGAACAAGAGTGACAACAATTGACATGATAACATGAAAGGGTGAAATCTCACAGGGCCAGCCTCCACAAAGAACTACAGAGAGATAAGAAAGGAATTTTGAGAGCTGGAAAAACAGCTTTTCCCAGGGAAAAGCCCTCAGATTGACAATCTAATACCACATGGTTAGACCTGAAATACTGTACTCAAAAGTAAGTTTATATGCACTGAGTAAAATATATAAATATAAGTTTAAATTTCTGTAATTAAATATGTGTGTGTGAGTATGAGTGTATGTGTGTGTGTATGAGTGTGAATGTGGGTGTGGGTATGTGAGAGAGAGACACAGAGAGAGAAAGAGAAAGAGATAGTTAAAGAAATAGAGGTAGAGTATTTGAGAGAGGAAAAGGGGGTGCATGGAAAGGGTAGAAAGAAGAAAAAAAGAAGATGTAACTGAATTTTAATTAAATTTTTAAAAATAACACCAGAAAGGATGAATATTTTTTGGTTCATTGTTTGAACTGTTCAAGTCTTTTATGGCAGGGAATGCAGAAAGTGGAGCATCAGATTTTACATCGTTCACAGACAGGAGACACAGACAGAGGCATACTGGCCTTCCTTTGTTTTGAACCCACTCCTCATGAGACTGTTACACTCATTTTTAAAGTGGAAGCTACTCCCTCTTCAATAAGTTCTCTGCAAGCCCCTTCAGACATACCTAGAATTTTTCCCCCTAGGTTACTTTCAATTGAGTTGTTAATAGTAAATAAAGTTACAAGCTACCTACATATAGCTATCCATGTTCACCTCGATTCTGATGTCTTCAAACAAGTTCAAAGTCAATGGACCACCTAACCTTATACGTGAATGTCCAAAACTGTGAAGGGCATGAAATTACCATTATTTAGGTGCCCAGTACTTCATTGTAGCAATGAGAATTTTTGGTGTGTTATTTCATAAATAATCACTAGTAATTTTTATACTTTTTCTAAAAAAATTTAATATTCTAAAGTTTTATAGCCTTTAAGATCTTTTAAATGATTTTACGTGGTTAAATTACAGATGATGGATAAAACTTTCAGATGTTTCCTTATGATTATTGCATTACTTTTACTATTCCACACAGGATACAAGGTGAAGGAATTTCAACGAATGGAGGCAACTTGCAATTATCTTTTCTTTACATTCTCACAGTTTTTATCATCTCCATTTAATTAATTTGATTGGCTTTATTTTTTCCCATGCCTCAGCAATTAAGAAGTCAGGAGAATTCTGTGTCCCTTTTAACATTATTCTGGGGTTGTTGGCTATCTGTTGCCAGTGACAAATGACACTTTCCTTGAGATGTCCACTAGATTTCTGGACCACTAAATGTTGAAGTCTAATAAAACAATGGCCTTAGGTAATTGATGTACCTTCTAATTAATCTTGCTGATCCATTTCCCCCTTGAAAAGCACACACACACACACACACACACACACACACACACACCCGGTACAGCAGCCATTAGAACACTGCTGAGAGGGAATTTTACTATGACACTTTGCCTTTGAAAATTACTGAATGGACTCGAGACCAAGTCAAAGTTAAACCCAAAGACCACAGATGAGACTAGCATAGACAGTGAGCAGCCTATCACTCATGCTTGAATAGTAGTCACTGTTTCTGTTCATCTTGTTTGAGAAAAAGACTCATGTTACAGGCTGGCTTTAAATTTGCTATGGAGTTGTGGATGGCCTCGTACTTTTCCTGTTTCCATGTCCAGGATGTTTGGATTATATGCATACCCAAGGTAGAGGTTACTGGAAGTTGAACACAGGGTTTCTCCCAAGCTAGGGCTATGCTCTAGCAACTGAACCACACCCTTTCACATCTCTAACCATATCATTCTCCTTCTATTCATGCAAATCCAGACTACGTGGACTCATATCTTTGTTCAACCCACAGCATATGTTTTAGCGAGCTCCCTCAATACTCGGGACCAGGTTCCCACATATACTTAAAGGAACTCGTCTTGTCAACCCCACAGAGATTTTCTTTCAAATGTAAGGTCTCAAGCTGATTCCCTAATGCCTTAATCTAATTCCCCTATGATAATTAATAAAATAGTAATATAAAAAAATAAAAACATAAGAAAACAGTTTGCTGCAATTAATCACTGCTTAGTAGAAAGTAATCTACATGAAAAACAGAGTGCCATTTATTGTTTTGCCTGTGAGCCAATTCTTCTAATCCTTAGTGTTCTAGATATGTGTGTTACATAAAATACATCCCTGGTCTTAGATTTCTCTGTAATCTGATCTTAGTGAGGGAAGTGCTGGAAAAGAGACTGAACACAGGAAGTATCTAAACCATTGGAGTACAGCACACTGAACTTAGAAGATACCTCTTGAGGCTTTAAAATTGAGAGTAGGAGCAATTTGTAAAGAAAAATTAAAGCAGATGAGCAGAATTGGATGATACCCTTGAGCTCTTTCTTGTTGTACTTTGTATTCTACATCTAAGTAGCACTCAGGTCAGTGTTCCTTTGAAGCCACGGGACAATGCCATTAGTCAAGTGAGTCTTAAGACTATGACATCATTCCACCATCTGTCCACTCAAGACCCGTCCTGCCCCTTGAGTTACACAAGCTGTGTGTACCATTGGTGTCACTTGGAGGGATAGCTGGTACTTCTCATCAAACACTTTATGGGCTCTCTCTAGGTTTGTTTGCATCCCAGTTGGCAAGCATAGTGCCTCATGCAGAGCTGGCAATGAATATATTGAGACTGTATAAAAGAAATTCTACATAAGCATTTGTACTTCTGTCCCATCTGTTCCTTCTGACACCAGTGTCTCTCTAATTCCTTCTATGGGCATTCTGCTGCAGCAGCACTTTGTAGGAACAGTAAGAAATACATTCACCTCTCCCTCTACTCCCCCTCTCTTCTCTCTCTCCCTTTCTTCCTGCTCCATCTTCTTAAAATCATTTGTTACCTTCAAGCAAAACCCATATCCCTTAAATGCTTTTTTTTCTCTATAACCTAGTATTTTGTTCACTTTACAGCCTCACGGCAGACCCCCTCCCACCACTCCTCTCAATCTAACCCTCTCAACTCTTCTCTGATTTGGCCTTACCCAATGAGTTAAGATTCCCGCACGGGAGGGGGAAGTTAAACTGTGGAGGAAGCCAGAAGTTACTTCCTGCTTTGGTTCTCATACCATCCCTTTGCTGCCTTTATATGTTGACACTGGGTTTCTTTTGGGCCTTGGGCACTCATAATACAATTACATACCTTATACTGATTATATTACCAAGGTGATTTTTAAGACATTCTCACTCTCAGCATCCATGACACTGAGTCATTCACATTTGAATTGAGACATGTTTCAGAATCCTTGGTTTTGGGACATGCAAACAGATTATCAGTGAAATCTGTCTCCATAAGACTGTGGGTAAATTTTACTAAATCCCATGTTATCAGTTTAGCAAGCTGTATTGATTCTCTGTCTATCGAGAGCCTTGACTAATACACTCATGTGTGTGGATTCCTATGTCTAAAGGATTTGTTCATCTTTCCTTTCCTTGAACTGTTTCTCCTACTTCTTCTCTTGACTATGTCTGATTCATAACACATTGATACATCTCAGTTATCAAACAATGCAAGAACGTTTTCTCATTTAGCATCTTTTTCCATTGTGTGTTCTAGCTTTTTGTCTGTTTACAAATAGATTGTGAATTTTGAAATTGTAATTTTAACAGCTACAAAGAAATTTGATTTTTTCTTATATTCGATTATGATGAATGACATTTTTGCATAATCTCTGTGTTCTCTTTTGGTCATTTTTGTGAATTTCAGTTGTTAGTTTTGTTTGACTTGTGCTTTATTCTCCTCTTCTTCCTCCTACTCTCTTCCTTAACCATCTAAGGGCTTATGAAGCAGCCCATGCTCACAGGTCTCAATGTTAGTGTTAGTTAGTCTTTATTATCCAAAGTTACTTCCAAAGCTCTCAGGAACTAGTGTCAGAGCAATGCTATCACTTCCTGATTAAGTTAATGGCCCATGAAACTGAGGTTCCATATTTTTTCTCCTTCTGTGATGGAAAGGAGGGGTGAATAAGACTTTGAGCACAATCCTAGGCTGAAACTTGACATGTTTCAGCCTCACTCTCTTTCCTCATGTTTTTGTGAACACTCTCTGTTTTCCTGAGGATTCTACTTTAGTAAAAATTGAGTATGGAAAATTCCCTACTCACGCATCTGTGGAGCTTCCCCAGACCCAGGAACAAACAACTGTGAGTTATAGGCTAGATTGAACAACTCATTTTTGACATCTTAAATGACATGAAGGAGCAATTGATTTTTCCTGAGTAAAGAAGGTAAGAAGTAGAAGATAAAAGATAATGCATCCATACTAGCTCAGTTGTTAACCATATATATGATTAAATGTAATTCCCAAGGGATAGGTGTGCTTCTTGTTTACCAGTTTCTTAACAGCACAATCATCATCATCATCATCATCATCATCATCATCATCATCATCATGTTTTGTGTGTTGTGCATGTGTTGATGTCTATTCATATGTATGTGCAAATGTATGCATAGATGCATTCCGTTGGAACCAGAAGAGGACTCCACCTGTACTTTCCATAAATTCCAGTGACACTGGAATTTCTCACTGAACTGCATATTCACCATTGTAGAAATGCTGGCAAGCCAGGGAGCTCCTGAGATCAGCCTGCTTCCTCCTCCCAATGACAAGATTATAATCTCATTTGTGACCATGCCTGAGTTTTTTGTGGGTACTGGGAAATAAAACTCAGACCCTATTCAACACCACATTTATTCAATGGAGGGGGGAGGAGGGGTAGGTGGTGGGTAGAAGTAAAGACCAAACAAAAGCAAAAAAAAAGTTAATGTAGAGTGAACAACTAAATACAATGGAGACATAAATATCATACAATCTGACCATCTTTTTGCTTAAAATGTTCATACAGAGCCCAGAATCAATCAGAATCTCTCTTTAATTCATTCACTTTACATCCCCCCAACTCTTCTCACAGTTCCACCCTTATACCCTGTTTCTCCCAGTTACCTTCTCCTCCTCAGAGAAGGGGAAGCCCCCCTTCCCCACAGGGAACTTACTGGCCAAGTTGCAGCAAGACTAACCTCATTGTCTCCCACTGAAGCCAAGCCTAGCCCAGCTAGGGGATGTGGACCAAAATCTGGCAAAAGAATCAAAGACATACCCCACTCCAACTGTTTGTGGGTCCACATGAAGACCAAACTGCACATCTGCAAAAAGTATGTAGGGGTCAAGTTCCAGCCCATCCATCCTCTTTGGTTGGTGGTTTAGACTTTGAGAGCCCCCCATGGGCCCAGGTTAGTTGACTCTGTAGGTCTTATTGGGGTATTCTTTCATCACTACAAGCTCCTTCATCCTTGCCCCAACTCTTCCATAAGTCTCCCTGAGCTCAACCTAATGTTTGACCATTGGCCTCTGCATCTGTTTCCATCAGATGCTGGATGAAGTTTGGTCTATTGTGTGATTAGTTAGAGTGACCCAATTAGTTATGTGAAGCCATTGTCCTGATATTAAAATGAAAACTTCTTCATTCCTTAGAGGTAAATAAGCTTTATAGTCAGCCTGACACTAGCTAAACTATGAATAAGCTTCTTCAGTAGCAGCACCCTTGTAGACTAAAAACTTACACACTGAAATATGACCATTCACTTCCAAAATTTTTGACAGGTAGCTGTCCATATGTGTGTGTGTATTTACTTACATATACTTTCAAAGTTCAATGATATTATTTAATGATTACTCTGGGAACCCATGCACACACAGTCTATGAAATTCTGAATTGTAGTAAATAGTTTCTATTTCTTTTATTATATTGTTGTGCATTATCAGACTTAGCAAAAGAGCTTGGGCACCACTGGTGATCAGTATAGGTATAAAACAAACACATCTCTTTACATTTAGCCTTCAAATTGTTAGGTATATTGAAAACAATATTTGAATTTCTTTTATTTTTTTAGTTATTTTTATTTTCTATATTCTATGTTTACATTTCAAAGGCTTTCCCCTTTCCCAGTTCCCACCCACCATAGTTCCCATAGTTCTTCTCCCCCCCAACTATTCCCCAATCATTCCCCCTCCCCCTTCGGTTTCTTTACTAAAGTGGATGCAATCTTTACATGCCCAGGGTCCTCTCCTTTCTTCTTCTTGGGAATCATTTGACTTGCTATTTGTGTCTTGAGTATTTAGTGCTTCTGGGCTCATTAATATCCACTTATCAGTGATTGCATTTCATGTGCATTCTTTTGTGATTGGGTTAGCTCACTCAGGATGATATTTTCCAGGTCTAACCATTTACCTACAAATTGTATGAATTCATTATTTTTAATTGCTGAGTAGTATTCCATTGTATAAATATACCACATTTTCTGTATCCATTCCTCCTTTGAGGGATATTTGGGCTCCTTCCAATTTCTGGCTATTATAAACAAGGCTGCTATAAACATAGTGGAGCATGTGTCTTTATTGCATGCAGGGGAATCCTCTGGGTATATGCCCAGGAGTGGTATGCCAGGGTCCTCTGGAAGTGCCATGCCCAATTTTCTGAGGATCCGCCAAACTGATTTCCAGAGTGGTTTTACCATTTTGCAATCCCACCAACAGTGGAGGAGTGTTCCTCTTTCTCCACATCCTCGCCAGCACTTGTTGTCTCTTGAGTTTTTAATCTTAGCCATTCTGACTGGTGTGAGGTGGAATCTCAGGGTTGTTTTGATTTGCATTTCCCTGATGACTAATGATGTTGAACATCTTTTAAGGTGTTTCTCGGCCATCCGAATTTCTTCTGGTGAAAATTCTTTGTTTAGCTCTGTGCCCCATTTTTTGATAGGGTTATTTGTTTCTTTGTGGTCTAACTTCTTGAGTTCTTTGTATATATTGGATATTAGCCCTCTGTCGGATGTGGAGTTGGTGAAGATCTTTTCCCACTTTGTTGGTTGCCATCAAAATCCCAACTCAATTCTTCATAGATCTAGAAAGAGCAATTCTCAAATTCATCTGGAGCAACAAAAGACCCAGGATAGCTAAAACTATTCTCAACAATAAAAGGACTTCTGGGGGAATCAATATCCCTGACCTCAAGCAGTACTACAGAGCAATTGTGTTAAAAACTGCATGGTATTGGTATAGCAACAAGCAAGCAGATCAATGGAACAGGATTGAAGACCCAGAGGTTAACCCACAGACTTATGGTCACTTGATCTTTGATAAAGGAGCCACAACCATCCGGTGGAATAAAGATAGCCTTTTTAACAAATGGTGCTGGTTCAACTGGAAGTCAACATGCAGAAGAATGCGAATTGATCCAATCTTATCTCTTTGCACTAATATTTGAATTTCTTGTAATTTTTATTTATATATACTTCACTTGTCTATATTAGAACTCATTAATTTATTTAGAAAATTTATTTTCCAAATCGTGAGAAGTCCCCAATCAATCTCCTCCACTCCTCAAATGTTTCGCAGTTCTACGGTTTCTATTAATATTTTGTGAAACATACTGCTCTTGGTTAGGATGACATTTTGTGAAAGTTGGGTTTTTTATTTATAATTCCATACAGTCATGTCATGTGTTTTGGTTAAATCCATTCCTAAGTCTTTACATTCAGTTCCTTCCTTAGTACATTTGCAGTTTTTGAATTGCCTGACCCATGTGCTTTCTATTTATGAAATGCTAAGTCTACTTACTGCTGCCTATATGTGCATGGCTGTAGGACCAATTACTAAAAGATGGAAAGCCTTGTTTTTAGTGTTCTAATACCAACATGACTGTTCTACTGTCTTCCAATTATTATCCTATCTGTACACACTCCCCATGCCTTAGCACTGCTGTGACTTTCATCTCTCAGCAGTGAGAAACAAAACTGCAAAAGTGCTTCATCAGAGATTACTGAACCAATGTCTATAAGAACATGAATGCCCTAGAAATTTGGTGGCAGCAGTTTTTATTTTGCTTTGTGTTCCTCAGAAGATTACAAAATCCTTTCTTGTTAAAAAAATTGAGTCATTTCAAATAAATAATACATTCAAAGGCGGGGAGCAGGGAGGGGGGAGAGGCTCAGACACTCCTATGCAGTGAGCCATTTCTCCAGCTTTTCTTCCTGACCCGTGTTAACTATTGTGGTAGAAATAAATTCTTTAAGAAATCTTTTCGCCTACATTTACATGAAGTGAAAGATAAATACTTTGAAGCCAGGAAACAACAAAGTCATCATTTACAGCCACACAACTCCAGAAAAAGCAACCAACATCAGATCTATTATAAAGAGTCTTTCTTCAGTAATCAATATTTTACCAAGTTGAGGCTTCTATGGGCTCTTGGTATTGCTAGAGTTAAAGTGACACATACATGGGTGATTACAATCGATACTGGAGATGAGTAATTATGGAATTAAGTGTGTGATACTGGATGAGACATATTATATGTCACAGTCATACAGGCTTTCCTCACATTGGTGTGCGGAGTAAGAGTAGCAGCTAAAGAAAGGTACTTTTATGTTGGATGCACAGTGGTTACTTTGGTGATGTCTAATTGATTCACTATGGACAATAAAAACTAAAGGGAGCAGCCTTGTTAGTGTTTCACATTGATTTTTTTGACTCGACTCCCTAAAACAGGCTTGTTTTTAGCTCAGGCATAATCATAAAATACCTCTTATGCTTTTATTATTACCAGTTTTTTTTCCCTATGTAGAAAATTCTTAATTCAACTGTTGGTTCCAAATGTTCTCAGGTTGCATAGCGAAAAGCTCTGGGAACAGCTTTACATCTGAAAGAATCAAAACTTGATTTGGGGTCGAGGGAGATGATTTCCTATGTAATGCTGTGCAAGTCCAGGGAAAGAAATTTAAATAACTGAAATGTTGAGTTGCATGTGGAAAAATAACATCCAAGGGGCTTTACATTTGCATCTTTGGGAAAGACACTTAGCCCTGGGAATCACTCTATCTTGGTCCCTAGCAAAATCTTCTCCCTTTACCCTGAGCTCTCTGCCCTGTCTTTATCTCTACGATCTTATGCCCAGGCCTATGGTAGACCTCATTCTTCTCCCCGATGTCTGCCTGAGTCCTTTGTCCATAAAGTCTTTCCTGACAAATGGTCAATGCCTTGAAATGAACCATGAAAACACATACTCTACTTATTGAAAACCATAATACTCATGCATATATATATATATATATATATATATACACACACACATTCATATATATGTATATATATATATATACATATATATATATATATATATATATATATATATATATGCACCATTTTGTCTGTTATACATGTATACTAACCTATTGGTATGGCATGCTTAGTTAAATTTTGCCCATCCAATATAATTTTGATGAAGAGCCTAAATCAACCAAAAATGAATTCAATGCTATTTGAAGTCCTAACTTTCTCTCACAGTAACCACCTCATTTTACTAACATCTTATTGTGGAAACTATGTTCTTTCCAATCCACTTTCTTTATTAGGAGTTATGTCTACCCACAAGTCAGTAAAATTGTCAGTATTTTCTTTCTTTCTTTCTTTCTTTCTTTCTTTCTTTCTTTCTTTCTTTCTTTCTTCTTTCTTTCTTCTTTCTTTCTCTCTTTACTTCCTTCCTTCTTTCTTTTTTTCTTTCTTATATGGCTTGATCGTTTCTGTCCCTACAGAAGTCATGATAAAAATTCTTAGGTGTGCTACAAAATTAAGAGAAGAGGCATATGCATGTAACCACAATTAATTAAAAGAAATAGTATGGATCTTGGCTTGGTGAGCTTGTGGAACTCTTACTCTTGGGAGCAGGTATGTCTCTGATCTTTACTTGCTCTTGGGACTCTTCCTCATATTGAGTTGCCTTGTCCAGCTTCAGTATGAGGACTTTTTACTCATGTTACTTTATCTTGTTTTGTCCTGTTTGACTGTTAGGACTTTAAGGCCTGCCCTTTTCTGACAAGGAAACAAACCTGAGGCAGAGTGGAGGCGGGAGCAGATCTGAGGGAAAGTGGAGGTAGAGTCAGTGTGAGAGAAGAGCGAAATCTTTTCGGGATGAATTGTATAAGAGAAAAGTAGATTTTCATTAGTTTTTCACTCATTAAATATAAATAAATAAATAGAGAAAGAAAGAAAGGAAGGAAGAAGGAAAGAAAGAAAGAAAGAAAGAAAGAAAGAAAGAAAGAAAGAGCAAATGAGGTAAATATCCTATAAATTTTTAAGAAAGCAAAGGGAGAAAAGGAAGAAAAAAGTACATAATAACATTATTATCTAAAAAACAATATTTTTAAAGTAGATGAGGCAACTATGAGACAATTAAATTATGAGGAAGAACGCATTTTGTCTTCTTTCCTGCTTATCAAATAGGAGCATCATTTTAGTGGTCTCTAATATATTAGCACCATATCAGCATGGATGTAAAGAACCAGGATATCTTAAGATGTAGACTCTGTCAGTAACTTGGTCATGCATGCTCCAGCCTCTAGAACTATAAGAAATAAAAAAACTCTAGCAACAAATCTCTAAGACAGCATCATATTAAAAATCACTCTGTGGCTGGGTGGTAATGGTGCATGCCTTTAATCCCAGCACTGGGGACAGAGGCAGGAGGATCTCTATGATTTGATGGCCAGCCAAGTCTACAGAGTGAGCTGCAGTACAGCCTAGGCTACACAGATATTCCATGTCTCAAAAGCCAGTCAAACAAACAAAGTAAACAAAAGACTTTGTCATGTTTCCTTACCTTCTCAGAACTACTCCACTGTACTATCGCCCAATATACATCCTGAAAACACTGTTCTGTTTTTTGTTTTTGTTTTTGTTTTTGTTTTTGTTTTTGTTTTTGTTTTTGTTTTTCGAGACAGGGTTTCTCTGTGTAGTCCTGGCTGTCCTGGAACTCACTCTGTAGACCAGGCTGTCCTGGAACTCACTCTGTAGACCAGGCTGGCCTCGAACTCAGAAATCCGCCTGCCTCTGCCTCCCAAGGGCTGGGATTAAAGGCGTGCGCCACCAACGCCCAGCCACTGTTCTGTTTTAACAGAACATCTCAGACTTAGTGAAAACCTGATTATTTAAATAAAACCTGGTGCACAACAGACATTTTTCTCTGTCAGGAACAGAGGAAAAATAAGAACTTAAGAAAGGAAATCTATTAGAACTTTGGCTTTCCTGTGCCTACCTCTAGAACTGTTGTGCATTATTTAATCTTTCAAAGTCTACTGTAATCTCTGAAATTGGCAAAATTATACTTTACCTACATAATCTCTGTCATTAAGAGATGGGTAGAATACAGGAACTATCTAGTCCAATTGACATATAAGTAGAAGGCAATTGTGAAATCATTTTATACTATATAGTAAAAA
Organism: Apodemus agrarius; assembly: GCA_964023405.1. Taxonomy (NCBI): domain Eukaryota; kingdom Metazoa; phylum Chordata; class Mammalia; order Rodentia; family Muridae; genus Apodemus; species Apodemus agrarius. Next base: position 29,223,536 of record OZ030011.1, on the reverse strand, counting down.
GTCTCAATGAGACCATCTGAAATTTCTATTGCCTATATATTTTTAGTAAGTTTATAAACACATAGCTAGTTTCATATCAAAAGGAGAAAAGATGAACCTTGTTCTCTGATACCTAGAAAGGCATTACAATATAGTTTCAAATGCTATAAACATAGCAGTTTAAGGAGGAGAAGAAAGAACTGAACAGTTTTCAAAAGAAAATAGTTCAATGGTTTATGGATCTATAAAAAAATCCTGTTCAACATCATCAATTGCTATAAAATATTAATGAAAGTACAATGATGTGTTATTTAATATCTGGGAGATTATTCTTATCAACAAACTGAAAGGCTGAAACTATTATTGAGGGTGAGAAGAAAGGGATTCGTGTAGCTATTTTGGAAAGTAGCATATTCTCTAATCCAATACTATATATCAATTCAAAGAAATCCAAGTCATTATTCTGATGACATACATATACTTTTGTGACAGAATAAGCAACATATGGAATAACTCAAGAGTTCTGGGGAAGAGTAATGGAATAATAAACTAGGTTGTGTGTACATGATGGAATATTACTTAACCATAAAAATAAGGAAATTCTCTTTTTTATAATGATACGTTTAGAAACGATTTCAGTAGTTAGAATGGATCATTCACAATGAATCAGATTTTCTCTGTTCTTAATATATTTGCAAACTTTAAGATAAACATTTTTCTTCTGCATTATCAGTGAATATTTTTGTAATGGGAAAAACAAAACAAAGCAAAATACACGTTCTGAAGTAGATGCTACATGCTTTTCTACATTTCCTCCATTAACAATAAGATACTGAAAACTATAACTAAATGGTTCTAAATGAAAATTCAAGTGAAATAATAAGATGGGAGAGGTTAGTGGAAAAGTTGAAAGGCAAAAAGAGTAAGCACAAATTGTTGTGAATATACAGATAATGTATTGATTAATATTTCTTTTGTTGTTGTTGTTGTTTTTTCGAGAAAGGGTTTCTCTGTGTAGCCCTGGCTGTCCTGAAACTCACTATGTAGACCAGGCTGGCCTCAAACTCAGAAATTCACCTGTCTCTACCTCCCAAGTGCTGGGATTAAAGGCATGTGCCACAACTGCCCGGCTAATATTTCTTTTTAACTTCACGGGATAGATGTAGAATCACCTTGGGCACAAACAAAGTTTGTGTCTACTAAGATGTTTTCAGAAAAGTTGAACAGAGGATTCACAAGCCATCTTGAATGAGAATGGCCCTATTTAATGGGCTGCAGTCCTGAAGACAGTGAGAAGATAAGTATAAGCAGTCAACTCTCCCTGCCTTTTGACTGTAGCTTCAATACAACCTTTCAGCCCATGTTCCTGTTAGCATGACTCACCCATCACGATAGACTGTACTATCAAACCATGAGCTAAATAAAACTTTTCTTCGAAAAGTTGCTTTTGCTGGGCATTTTGTTACAATGAAAAGTATTCCACATATTTTATTTTCCAAAACTGTTTGAAATATTTCACTAAAAATATATGAAGTCATATAATGACTTCTCATAGCTGTTTTTTGCTACCAAAGAGTTATAAATTACATTATGGTCAAAATAGCCAAGATAAAGAAGAGGAAGACTAGGATTAAAAGATATGTTTGTATCTGGAATGTTTTATGTATCTTCATTGTAACTTAGAAGGACTTAAAACAACATTGAACTCATAAAATTTGAGAATGGTAAGATGGTTATTAAAGATGTAAGAGCTAGATGAATGAGACAGTTTGGTCAGCAGATAAAATTTGTAGTTAGATAAGATGAAAGAGCTGGCATTCCTTTTATTTTAAGATAATGGAATATGAATAATAAAATGTACCTTTCAAAATATCTAAAGAGGAACTGAATGTTCTTTTTCCAAAGATATATTTCACTTTTTATCTTATGTACATGAATATCTTACTGTATGTATGTCTGTGTACCATATGTGTGCAGTGCCCATCAAAGCCAGAAGTTGTCAGATTACCTAGGACAAGATTTGTAGATCGCTATGAGCTGCCGTATTGCTACTGGGAATTGAGCCTGGGTCTGTGCTCTTAACCATTAAACCATTTCTATAGCCCTTGAATATCCTTAACAAAAAGAAATGGTACATTTTTAGAAAATGGTGTTAATCATCATCCTTACTTGATGATCTCAATTAAATGGTATATTAAGTTTTTGAGATATGTTATTACTATATTACTATAGATTGCCTACAAGTGGCTATGTGGACCATATTGGTTTCAAACTCACAGAGATATGTCTGCCCCTGTCTCCTGAGTGCTGGAATTAAAGGTGTTCACAGTGAACTCTTCCATCAAAGATATGTGAAAATAACACATTGAATTAAGAAATTTTAGTATGATTTTAATTTTCAACAAAAAGTGAAGTGTGACTTCAAAATGAAGAGCCATAATTTTATCAAGCATGCCAAAGCTTTCACAAGCTACATAGTTCTATGAAGGAAGAAATTTTTTCTTTCCTGCTCTGTTGAGAGCCATAAGTGTCAGATCCATGGATTGCAATTGTTCAGTCCATGTTTTGGAAGTCTCGGGAGAAAAATCTTCCCTCTGGTCTCTCTGAGATTCCCATGAAGTCAGTCATTCTTAGCATTCTTTGTTATTTAGTCTCATAATTCTAATCACTACCTCAGTCACCACACGTCTGTCTTCACTGTGTCTGTATCTTTGTCTCCTCTTAATTAAGTGTCTAGTCACTTGAGATCAGTAAGTGTCCTGCTAAGCTAAATTCTAATCAAATCTGACAAGTGTCTTTATACATGTAAAACTCCATTCATAAATCCTAGGACTGATGCAGGACTGTAACTTTTGGGAAGACAAAATGCAAGTCAAAACATAGGGCAAGTATAAAAAACATAAAAAAAGAAAAACAAATGCAAATAAATATCACAGCAGAAGGAGATCAAGGTCAAGGGCTGGTTTTCAAATGAGTAATAAAAGATTTGCAATATGCACAGACCTCTAACAAGGCTAGTGGAGAAAAGATTTGTAATTACAAAAGGAAAAAGTTCATTCTCCTGTATCGCACATGGGCTTTATTTTATATTTTTGAATGTTCATGAATTTCATTTACAATTGTATATTAGTTCATTTACAAAATTGATGTCCAACTCAAGGGGAAGCCCCAAGACCTGACACTGTTACCGAGGCTGTGTAGCACTCACAAAGAGGGACCTATCATGACTGCCCTCTGAAAGACCCTACAAGCAGCTCAATTAGTCAGATGCAGGTATTTGCACCTAACCAATGGACAGAAGCTGCTGACCCCTGTGGTTGAATTAGAGGAATGCTAGAAGAAGCTGAGGAGGAGGGCAATCCTGTAGGAGTACAAGCAGGATTAACAGGGACCCCCGCTGTCCCTCAGACACTGGATCACCAACAGCAGTATACTGCATTTAATATGAGATCCCCAACACATATACAGCAGAGGACTGCTTTGTCTGGGCTTAGTCAGAGGAAATGCACCTAACCCTCTAGAGACTGGAGCCCCAGGGAGTTTAGAGGTCTGGTGGAGTGGGGGTGGAGACAGGGGATCTGGGAGACTGTATGGGATTTGGAATATTCAGAGGATAGACTGAGAGGGGAATAAAATCTGGAGTTTAAAAGAAAGAAAGAAAGAAAGAAAGAAAGAAAGAAAGAAAGAAAGAAAGAAAGAAAGAAAGAAAGAAAGAAAGAGAGAGAGAGAGAGAGAGAGAGAGAGAGAGAAAGAGAGAAAGAAAGAAATGATTTTAGAAAAAGAAAATTTCAAAGACTGATCAATCTGTTGTATTTGGGAGACTGTATGGGATTTGGAATAGTCAGAGGATAGACTGAGAGGGAAATAAAATCTTTAGTTTAAAAGAAAGAAAGGAAGGAAGGAAGGAAGGAAGGAAGGAAGGAAGGAAGGAAGGAAGAAAGAAAGAAAGAAAGAAAGAAAGAAAGAAAGAAAGAAAGAAATGATTTTAGAAAAAGAAAATTTCAAAGACTGATCAATCTGTTGTATTTCAAAAAAGACGACTTTAGAATCCATGAGGCAAAGGATATGAACTCTGGGTCTCTGATTTATGAACTGTGTGAACACAGGGAAATCTGAGACATTCCAAGAATTTATTGTTTCTAAAGCTGGGAAATAAAATAAAAGGGACATAATCACCATGTTCTAGCACTGATTTGTGTAGAAAATATAAATAAAATCATCCTACTTCTTGAGTGACAGTGACTATGTCTTAATATGACTACAAGATAATAGGTAAATACCAGCTTAGTTTCTTGTTTAAATGTCATGCAAATTAACAGATTTCATGGCTCTGAAACCTTCACTTTGTGACTATTGCCGGTAAAATTTCTCTCTTAATTTTTCATGGGTTCTTCATTAAAAATTTTATCACCACAATGTTTTATTTCTGAAATTTATGTCTATATACATTTAATCTCCTTGCTTTAATTGGCTATGTGAAAATTACATTAAAACATTACTTTAATTTAGATGGAAACTTCATGTAAAACCGTTTTCAATAAGGAAAGAACAAATATCTGTGATACAAAACAGATAGGTTTTGGTTGGAACAGATCTGAGTGTGCTTGCACAACTGATAGTTTTATAGTCACAGAATAAATACCATAAGAACACATTTGAGATGTGATTTCCATTGGGTTTAGAAAAATAAACAAAGATATTTCTTTTCCCTGACTTCTATATATGGTTAAGAAAAGCTCTTAAGCAGGGGCATGAAAACATGGCTCCAAAGTCGGGCTGCAGATCAAGTGTGGAAAAGAGAATTTACTGCCTGTAACACATGTTCTCATCCATGGACATCTAATGGTGGAGAGCTGTATATCCTTAAATGAGTCACATATTGCTTCTATTTTTGCTACAGTAAGAGTAAAAGTAAATTGTAGGTTACAGCTATCTTATGGGCTGTTCTCCGTGTGGGTGCCTGCCATTAATTGCATTTTTCCTTCCTCACCTCAGCATCACATTGATCCTACTCCTTATGTAATCCAAACACCTTGTCTTTACAAATGTCCATTAGAGTTCAAAGAATATGCACAGAATCTTGGATTATACCCCAGCACTTATTAACCAAAACCATCATTCCAGTACTCAGTGTCAACAGCTAACACATGATACTTGATGAGACTTGTTCCTTTTAGTTTCCTTAGCTATGAATACTAAGTATTAGAGAGAAAAAGAGGTAAGTGATTTTTATAGTTCCTGTAATGAGAAAAGTTAATAAAATAGACAAATATAACAGTAGAGGTTAAAATATAAAGAATTTTATTGACCATGAAACAAAATCAAACTATTTCTAAAAGTATACCATATAGAAAAAGAAGGGAGTGTACAACCACATATCTAAAGGTAAAGTATTGGAGGGTCTTTAGTGTGAGTTCACTGTAGAGGTCTTGAGGAGTGAATAGATTTTGGTATCATTTATATGTCTAGATTGGTGTTGATTTCATGCCAATGTGAGAGGTGTTCATTACCTGTCCTTGTGAACTTTCCTTATTCACGCAGCAGCAGTACCTGTAAGCCACAATTAACTTAATAGTTTTTAGAACTAGGTATATTGTTGAGTCCTTCCAAAATTATGGTCTGTATAGAACTGAAGTGGATAATGTTCTGGCCAAATCATGTGTTCTGTATGTGTTAATATGAGAAATGGCAAACACCAGCCTTAGATATACACATGAAGACTAGTTCACATTGTGCAAAGACACCCTCTCAGAAACAAACAACATGCTAGAAGAAAGAGGCTGTCGAAGTCAAGAATGCTGTGGAGCTTCAGAAATATCAGTATAATGGCTAAACTCTAGCAATTAGATAGCCAAGAGCCTAGTGACTGCCAGTGAAGGTTGAACTACCAATGAACCTCAGATTTGGGCTTTCAGACCTCACAGATATCTTCAAGGATGAAGTCAGGTTTAAGCCACAAAGGAAGTACAGCTGTACACTATATTAGTCATTGACAGAACCATGACTCATACCACCTAAAGGTCTTAGTGAATTACCCTCTAGCACTCTGTATGGGTCCATCTTTCACATCAAAACTATGGCATTCTGATCCCACTTTTTTTTATGACTGTCTCTGATTATCAAGCACCATGGTAGCTCTGTGTCAAATATCACCCTTCAAAATCATACTACACCAAAGACTTATGAGACTCAGGGAGCAATAAAATGGATCTGAAAGCCTAAACAATACAAGTCATTGTCCGACTAATATCCCAAATTGAATTCAAAGCACATGAGAACTGTGATTTTATTCTGTAGGTAGGACAGCCACTCTCTTATGACAGATCTGGAAATCTCCTATCTTACTTAGGGTTTCAGTTGCTGCAATAAAATATGATTATCAAGATCAACCTGTATCATTTAAGGAAGCCAAAATGTAAACAAGCTGGACAGGAAGCTAGGGACTGAAGCGGGTGCAGAGGACATTGAAGAGAGCTGCCCAATGGAGTGTTCTTCCTGAAGTATTATTGTACACAGAACTACCACTCAAGTGGTAGTACTGCTAATAATAATCTAGACACTCCAACATCAGTCACTAATTACAGAAATGCCCTACAGGCTTTTTCACAACCTGATTTTATAAATCTATTTTCTCAATTGAGAGTTCCTCATCCCAAATGACTGTAGCTTAAGCCAAATTGACATAAAACTTGCTAGGACATCCTACAATACTCAAAACCCCAAGCATTGTTTGAAAGTGCAATTCCAAAGAAGCCTTTGAGACTCAAGCCATGAGCTTCTGCAGAAGCTCGTAAAATAACTGATAACTTTTCATGATATAATGCCAGAAAAAATATTCCCACTGCAGGGTAAAGTATAAGAGAATGTTAGGAAGGATTGAAACAAATGAGGTCAACCAGGCAGGACAAACATTAAACATTATAGTTTTATGTCTGGTAAAGGACACATGGTATTATGCTGTGAACTCTGAAGGACTTGGATATCCCTTCCTTTCTCCATATCCTTCCCTGTTACATTGCCAATGGCTACTCTCTTGATTTGGCTCCAGTCACTGTCTCTGGCTTTTGAAGAATATGTTACTTATTCCTGGCTTATCTCACGTTCTGAATCCCCCATGGAAGTTTTGGCTTCACATCTATAACTGCATGCCTCACCTTCTGAATGCATTGATTTCTTTTTGATTTACCAAAACTTTAAAGTCTAACTATACAAAATTATTGGACTATAATATCAGATAATATTAAGGTATATGAAAAAAGTTTTTTATTTTAATCACTTTCTCTCAATAATTTAGCATGAATGTGGTTTTGTTCTCAGTATATTCTACCTCTTTCCAGATGGATACATCATTATGCAAAAAGGTAATCAGTTCACTTGCTCTATTCATGATTCACCATTCCATTTAGATTGTAGTTGACTGCAAGTCCTCCAATATATGATATTGTGATATATGGTTTTCATGCACAGACATGTGCAAAAGCTAACAAATAATAAAGAAAATGCTGAGATAACAATAGTGAATACCTGATCATAATCTTAGGTTCACATCCTTCTGGTAGAGTATGATAAACTCTCTATACTGCCTTATAATGGTCACAACATAAAACATATGTATGTATATGTGTGTATATATGTATATGGTGTATATATATATATATAATTATATATACATATGAGAAAGAGATACAAAATATAAAATAATAATGAGAGAATAAATTGTATTTTATTCCAGATGCAGTAGTAACCCTTAGTGGACTCTTTGTTCTCAATCCACAAAGAGACTTTCTCATGGTTAGTACATAATAAATGCATTTTAGTCATAGTGGAATATTTATATAATCTATAAGATATGTTGCAAGTGTGTTTTAAAACTTCTTGACTGGAAATTTTTTGGTAAATATACTACTTAAAGGAAAGAAACATGATAAAATATGGAATGTATAACAGCCAAGAAAATATGAAAAATTGAAAATATGAAAAATGAAAATATGAAAAAATGAATATGAAATATTGAAAATATAAAAAATGGTCTTTTCTGAAAGCCAAAAATACTTTCAGAAAAGTAAATTGTAGTCTTCCATTTAGTTTGGAACATATATTTGCTGACAGGCATATACTCCATTGTTTATCTCTAATGAGATCTAATGAGCATTTCCCACTTTCCTTCCTTACTGCTCATTTCAATACAAAGGAAGTTACTTTCCCATAGTTGAGTGAAATTGCACAACTATGTTTAATTACATCTTATGATACTTATTAGAATAGTATTCCCTTTAGTATTTAAATTTCATGAGTATCGATATTCACTACATGCATATATAAACATTTTAAAGAGTTAAGAAAGCTAATGCTACAGTAGAAATAATAAAGATTGAAAAACTGAAGGATAAAAATATCATATCATAGAACATGACACATTTATATGTCTTATGTCCTAAAAATAACTATTTTCTTTACCTGAAAAGTGTTGTGTTTTCTATGCATCTGGTGATGTTTTATTGTCATTGAACTGATTAATACCTATTTACAACAAATAAATGGAATGGTATTTGATGTCTGAATCAAACTAAACTACATATTTTATTTCTTTAATATACAAAATTAACCATGGAGAAACATGTAAGGTACCATTAAAAGCAACTTCTTTTTGTCTATTTCTATGTGTCTTCATGCAAACAAATTCTTGTGTGTGTGGGGGGGGAGGGTGATGTGGAATCAGGAGACAACCATTAGGTATCTTTTATTATAAGCCTCCCACCATATATTTTGAGAGAAGTTCTGGGACCTGAGGCTAGATGAATATAATCCAACAGCTGGCCAACAACTGGAGAATTATATATCTGTATCTCCTTCGTGCATGATTACAAATTTCTAACACTTTACCCAGTGTACAGTGATAGAACTCAATTTCTTATGCTTCTGCAGGAAGGCTTTTACTGACTCTGTATTGCTTCAATCCCTAAAAACATAGATTCATTTACAGTATCATGTGGTAAGATATATTGAAACATTTCTGACAAATACTTAGGAAGATACTTGATATAAATAATAAACCCTGGCTTTTGCCAAGTATAAATCCATTGGCAAACAAACAATAAGCCCACGCAGAGCTCAGATATCTATTTCTATTGCAGAAGTTCCTTTCTTAACTAAGTTTTAATGATGTGATAATATACCAACATATGGAGAATGATTCACCTGGGAACTGGATTCTGAAGCAGGAGTTGCTCTCCTGCTTAAGGAACTTATTAAAATTGTGGTTTTCTAAATATGTCTGGCATGTATTAAAATTACATAGAACCTTTGGGGTAAAGATGATATAGTCAATGCTACAAGATAATCAAATCCTACCATAACCTATTGTAATGCTTTGTTCAAAACAAAACAGTGATTCCTTTTGACTCTGGTGTTCGCAATTTGAAAATACACCCTTAAACTGATTAGATGAGATGGCAGAATCAGAGCAGATAATGAAGTAATGAATAGGAATGTAAGTAGCTATTAAAATTAAATCTTTCATGAACACAATTTGGGATAAAATGAGAGAGTAGTGCTTTTTTCAATTATCATAATTCATGCCTTATTACTGAGCATTTATATACAGGAAGTAGTAATTCATGGGCATATAATTATCCCTTAAGTTTAAATTTTTTTAAGAAAATGAAAACTTGGTAATGGTAAATTTTTTTTTACTGTTCTTTACTATCTTCTGTAGATACTGGCATATGAACTAGGCAACAAGAAACAAGTATAAATGCAGTATCTATCAATATTCTAATTTCAAGTTTCCCAAACTTTTTAAAAATTTATTTTCTTTCTGTGAATGTGTACCTTATTCTGAAATGAAAGAAATGTTATCAAAATGTAAGTAAATCATAAGAGATTTCTACATTTTATTGTTACAGGAATTATAAAGTAAAGATGGAATACCACAACCTCACTCAATACATTACCAAGTTGGCTTCAACTCGTCACAAAAACAAAATGGAACTCATATGACTGATTCTCCTGGAAGAGAAGATAAGTTTTCTGGAAATAAATAGATAATGTAAATGAGATAATCATTTATGGATATCTCATTAACAGAATCTAAATGCAGATTATTGGCATTGAAGGGTTATATATGATGTTACTATTTAAATACAATTACTTCATTCAGTAAATTGATATTCAAATATGTATATTATAGCATTTTGCACATATACATCCTATATAATAGAAAGATGAGGTTACTTTAACTTGACAGATGCTATTTTCTAGAAGTTTGATTTGTCTTTATAGAACATTGATTTATCTACATATCTAAGGTAATATCCTGTTGTATTATATCTGTAGGCATACTTTATTTTGTTTGTGATTGCTGTGACCACGGATGGGAAACTAGGGTTTCTAATTTTCATATCTTCACTGCACTTTCATGCTGTGTAGTTATTTCTGCTTAATTGAAAAATCCATCCAGGAAGGATAATGAAGCCACACAAGTCTCATGAAAATCAGAACATTAACAAGGTTTACCAATCCTACCACACTCTGATGTTATAAAAAGCAATAACTGCTGCTGAAGAAGAGGAGGTATTTCAGTGGAGAGGCCTTCAACTTCAGTAGCAAGCTGCAAATGTCAGCTTTCAATAGTCTTTGTCTATGGCGGGATGGGTAATAATGCTGCCTTTGAGACTTTGCTGCTTCTTCAAGTAGCCCATCAAACATGCTCTGTAAATAATCCCCAAAATTCTATTGAATTACTTAGACATAGGTGGAATCATTTACTTGGTCTGCATTCCTACCCTGTCTGGAATAAATGGATACTTGTTCATGTCTCTCCTCAAAAGCCATACAGTATTAGAGCTATGATTAACATGCACATTAAGTATGTATTCAGCAAGTTGCTAGATGGTGAATGTATATGCAAATATTTTATAATCATAAATCTTTCTAGAAATGTCAAGAGAACTCATGCTATATTTTTTAAGTGTCTTGCATTTCTAGGCTTCTCTATGCTTGTTCTAGTTTACTGTCTTTTAAATAGGAAGTCATCCTAACGGCCATAGTCAGAATTTAGATCGCTGCAAAGAACTGTGTAATGTGGTGTTAGTAGGAATATTAATAACATTTATCTATAATACAAATTTAATTTCACTGAACATAGATCTCTGTGGATTATAATATAGTTAGAAGGAAGAGTTAAATGTTGTATAGAACTGTGCTCCTCAGTTGGCTTCTACAATCAGTTATGTCTTAGTTCCTAATTATAAAATAGAAATATAATGATAAAACATTTCATTTACTCTGAATTAAATCAGACATCTGCTATGACACTGTGATGTCTCAGAACCACTGCAACGGTGTCAGGAGGGACAGATTTCATCAGTGAGTGGAAGCAAATGCACTTTCACATTCTGGATATTTATAGATGTTCATTATCAATATTTCTGTGAACATTGTGCCCTCAAACGATCTAAGTAACATCTCATTCCACAAGTGTAAACAGCCAAAATAAGAGCATCAAAGTGATTAAGTCACTTTGCATGACATCTACACATCCAGCCTTATAATTCACAGTCCTCTAGGGTGATGGGGACATTCACATGTCCATCGCTTTATAGAAGCTATACTTCTAATAAAAAACTGTCAAGGACTCAGGAAAGTCCCTGTGGCGATACACTGAAACATGTTCCTTTCTCTGAAGTGCTTTAAAACTCTTTGTGCTGTTTCTTTTCTGCACTCAAACATTGCTTTGATCTTTCTAAACCATTTAAAGTACATCATTTATTAAAATCTTCAAATGCATTGTGCTTTACTGATATGTGAGTATGATGATTAAGTGTGATACATATATGTTGTTTGTGTCTTTGGATGTGTGAGGGAAGCAGAAACAGAAAGAAACGTCTGATTAATAGAAAACACTATTAGCAATTAGAAATGTGGCTTCTGGTTGTACATGAGAGTAGTGTTTCATATCAGAATAAGGCCTATCCTACACTCATTCTTTAATGTTAGCATGGGGAGAGGGGTTAAAATAGTGACTGTAATATGAAGCTTTGTTCTAACAGCCCATGGTTATAAATAATACTTAGAACCATGTGATGAACAAATGGCTTTCAATATTAGTATGATGTAATTTTCTTAGAACTCATCAATTTATTAACACCTTATGTGAGCTCAGTCAATCATGAGACTTAATAAGCTGAACTTGATAGAGACATGTACCATTTTATGAGGTATGGAAGAGATTGAGGACTGCACAAGTAGTATTTTGACAGGTATGCCCAGTTTTGTCATTTGTCTGTCTCTTTTGTCCCTTGTAAATCATGTTGATATGTTATACAGAAACCAAGATTATGCAAACTATGCTTATTAAGTATAATTATATTTGCAAGTCTCTCTCCACTTGCAGCTTCTGCACTCAGTGAGAACGGTAAGTCCTCTGATGATGAAATTTGACTACTTATTTCTGTAAGTATTCTATAAGAATTCAAGAGTAGTATATTTGATGAAGTTATACAATCAGACATCTTGGTTTAAAGTTTCCCCACTATTAATTTTACTGTAGGTATTGCTCAGTTTCTTCTATAGGTTATTATGTTGGCACTATGAAAGAACACAGTTTTGTATAATTTCTTTACCTGCATATTTTGTGTTGAAAGCAGAACAAAGTTAGAATTTATTAAATTAAGTCAGGAAGAATGATAATTCATGAAAACATACTCTGTAGGCATTATCTGCTGAAGACAAATTAAACAGGTTTGGTACAGATACAAGCAACTAATGCTTCTAATGGAGAAAAGAAGAATGAAAAGAATCGCCAACAACAATTCAGTCTGTGAGGTAACAAAAAATTTTAATAAAAAAGAAGTGAACATGAAAAGACTCTCATCCTATCTAAAGCAAGTGCGTGTTCTATTCTATAAATGCTGATATCAGAGGACATTTTACAAATGTTCTTCATTTTATCACCATAAGAACCAATAGAGTCCTTGTGGAGGATTGCCATGCTAGGTTCCTTTCTGTAAGCCCAGCATAGTATGAATAATAGTGTCAGGTGTTGGAATCTTGAACTGGATCCTAATTTGTACCTGTCACTGGACCTCCTTTCCCCCAGTCTCTTCTCCATTTTTGTTTCTGCAGTTCTTATAGACAGGGCTAATTCTGGGTCAAGGTTTTTGACTGTGTGATAGCAAGCCTATCCCTTCACTTGAAGACTTATCTTTCTACTGGAGATAGATTCTATGAGTTCCCTCTCCCCACTGTTGGGTATTTCATCTAAGGTTCCTTTCTCTGAGTCCTGAGAGTTTCTTACCTCCCAGGTCTCTGGTACATTCTACAAGGTCTCTCCACCACCTAAGCTTGCATAAATCTATTCATTCTGCTGGCCCTTGGGGCTTCTCTTCTGTCTTCTCCCACCCCAATACATGATCCTGTTCCTCTTTTCCCTTCCTCCTCTCCTCTCCCACCAAGTTTTCTCCCTTCCTCTGCCTCCTTTGATGCTTTTCTTCCCCCTCCCAACTGGGATTGAGGCATCCTCACTTGGGTCCTTCTGCTTGTTAACCTTCTTTAGTACAAATAGTTGACTGAGACAGACACAGGTACTTACATCCAACCGTTGAAAAAAAAGTCAGGAACCCCTGTGATTGAATTAGAGAAAGGCTGTAAGAAGCTGAAGAGGAGGCTTACCCTTAAGACCAACAGTCTCAACTAACTCAGATCCCTAAAATCTCTCAGACACTGAGCCACCAACCAGTCAGCATACAGAAGCTGGTCTGAGACCCTGATACATATACAGTAGAGGGCTGCCTGGTCTGGCCTCAATGGGAGAAGATGGTACCTCACCCTTGAGAGATTTGAGGTCCTAGGGAATGGGAATGATTGGCAGGGGGGCAGGGGACATCCTGTTGAAGATGGGGCGGGGAATGAATGGGATGAGGAACTGTGGGAGGGCAGACCAGGAAGGGGGCAATGGCTTGACTGTAAAATAATAAAAGTATAATGATAATAATAATAATAATGATAATAATATGAATAACCAATAAGAAGGAAAAACAACATGACACAAAACAAAACAAACAACAACAACAACAACAAAAAAAAAACCAGAGGAATTCCAAAAAAGTGTATGAGGATCAAAACAGTGTGCAAACACTTTTGAATTTTATAGTAATACATCAAGTGACACTTTAGTTCTAGCTAGAACCATGGGAGATCTATAAATGTGAAATGGCCCAAGGAACTAGCAAGACTTCTATGAAAATATAAGCTAAATATCCTCTCATTTATATACTGTAAACAGGTATGACAGTTATATATATATATATATATATATATATATATATATATATATCTTTAATACATTAAAGACAAAATTTAAAAATTGTAATAAAAACTGCTATTTTCTTGTTCAAGATTTAGCCATACTCCACAGGAAAAAAAAAGTAGTAAATAATGGTTATCAGGCAAAACAGTTATAAAATCAACTTTCTTTCTTTCTTTCTTTCTTTCTTTCTTTCTTTCTTTCTTTCTTTCTTTCTTTGTTTCCATCCTAGACCCTGCTCCCACCCCCATCGTCCCCTCACAGAGTCTCTCTCCCATCCCATCCCAATCTCTTCTAAGAGGGTGGAGGTCCCATAGATATCCCCTAATCCTGGTACATCATGTCTTTGCAGGATTAAGGACACACCTCTCCCACTGAGGCCAGGCACAGCAGGCCAGCTAGAAGAACATATTTCACATGCAGGTAACAGCTTTCAGGATAGACCCCCACCCCAATTACTTGGAACTCCATTGAAGACCAAGCTGCTCAGGAGCCTACTTCCAGTCCATGAATGCTCTTTAGTAGGTGGTTCAGTCTCTGAGAGCTACAAGGGCCCAAACTTGTTGACTCTTGGTTTTCCTGTGGAGTTCCTGTCACTTTCAGGACCTTCAGTCCTTCCTGCAACTCATCCACTATCTATTTTTAGAGGAATATAATAATTAATAATAATAATAATGATAATAATAATAATAACTAGCTTCGGATTTTTCTCCCTTATTCAGATTTTTCCTTCCTAAACTTCTAAGGTGATCTAAAATCTAAATTTCTAAGATAAGGATTCTATGGGCAGCTTCAAACACACACACCCACGCGCGCGCGTGCGCACGCGCACACACACACACACACACACACACACACACACACACACGCACACACACATTTTTAAAAGTAAAATTTAGATATTTTAAAATAGTACCCTAATCCCTTATTGCAAAACATCCTATCATCAAGGATTTCCTCCAGAAACACTCAAAACTTGTCATCATGTTACTTTACCAAAGAGCCTAGATATGGCTTCAAAATATTTCAGTCACATTCTAGAGAACAAACATAAAAGCTAAAACAGCTTCATTCACTGGGTCTAATCTCGTTTCTCCACTTACAAAATTCAGTGGATTTGGTTGTTAGCTTTTATCTCACTTGCTTAGAATTTATCAAGGGGGAAAAATGTCTTTATCAGCTAGAAAAAAACAAGACCCTTGGTACAAGAAACTAATATTTGTGAAGTGATTCCAAACTTTTAATCAGGCTTCTAGTTTTTTTTTCTCTTATATGCTCTGCTTTATTTTTTTGGGATTCAGCTGAGTCACAAAAGGAAAAAAAAAGTGTCTTCTCTCAAGTATTTGATTTCATAGCACGTCTTTTCTAACTTGGTACCTTCTGTCCTTGACTTGAGGATGATCCATCATGATGACGACTGGGGATCTGTCATCATCCTGGGGTGTTTTGCACAATCACACAAGAACATGAATAGTACTGTGTACAACAAGCTTTTGCGAGTGTTTTCTTTTTAAAGTCAGCATGAGTCATCTGATGGCTTATGTACAATGGCTGTGTATTTTAAGGAAATCATTTAGTTCCTGCTACTTGCATTTTTCCATTCACTTCCAATCCAGTAATGGTAATGACTAAGTTTCTTTCTTTAAATTGAAGTTACAATGATGACATTTCCATGTACTGTTTTTTTTTTTCCTAGTGCTAGCAAAAGAGCCAGGTCCTTGTAATATCTAAGCAAATGTTCTTCCATGGAGCTAAATAATCAGTCCCAGTGCTCAGTATTTATGAAAAAGCAATTGTCAATAGATTATTCAAAGTTGATAATATGGAAATAAAGAACATTTTAGCACTGACTTGGCCTTTATTCATTGATTCTTTTACTCATTTAGTCATCTTTCCAAACTTCCCTTATCTTCCCAAACCACTGTGTTTGTATGGACAGTCTTCTGGATGAAACTCTATTGTGTTGGTTATGACCATTCTCTTCTTTGTCTCTGTCTCTGTCTCTCTGTCTCTGTCTCTCTCTGTCTCTGTCTCTCTCTCTCTCTCTCTCTCTCTCTCTCTCTCTCTCTCTCTCTCCATGCCCCCTTTCAGTTGACCTGTAGAGGGATATCTCTGCTGAATTATCTGAATTGAACTGTTAATGGATACAAGCACTTTGAAGTTGCCTCCACGATGTAAGAGATACTAAATTTATCTTAATCTCTCTGCGGCAATATTATTTACTTCAAAGTAATGATTTTATTTGAAACAGGTAATTCCTTTTATTTAAAATCTTTGTTGTGTGTTGGGTGAAAACATGTTCAAATTCATGCTTCTATGGATATTTTTCCTACCATAAATGCCTGTGTTTAAGGCCCTACCTCTTGTCTCCTCCCACAGTATTTTCATGGAAATCGGATCTGAGCATAATGTGTTTGTAACTATTAGATGCCATGTGCTGGTCTATGCGGTAATGAAGTACATCCGTGCCTTCCGAATTTCCCTGGCAACTATCTCCCTATTCGCTGTCCTCCAATCACTGTCTGCAAATGTGACCACTTAAATCTGATCCCCCCTGTCTGAGTCAGTTACTCAGATAAAAGGCAGCCAAGATCTAAGCAAGGCTCCATGTGGGACCCTCTTAATACTTCCCTTCAGAATGGATATGGTTCTTCATTACAGGAGTGTCTGTTTTTTGTTCCTTCCACTCATTCTTTATCTACTCCCCTGTCTCCTCCTGGATTCTTGTGAGCTCTGTCTTAAGCAGGAACCAATTATGCAGAATTTAACCAAAGGCTTTCTGAAATGCAAACAGTCATAACATATGTATCGTCACTCTCAACACTGCTGGTACCACTTCAGATGGGAAAGGATGGAAAATAACCAGCTCTGGCTTCTGAACTCAAATCCATCATATCTGTTTTGTTCCTCAGTTAAACAAATCACGGGTTAAGCAAAAGTCCCCCTACTATCAACTATTAAATACATATAAATGTTGTGAATGCCTCAGGAAATTCAGCAGGCTTCTAGAAACTCTACCATATTGATTCATAGTTTCTGAATGACCATTAAGCTGGTGACCTATGTAATTTTTATTACTAATCACAGTGTACTTATTACACCGGCATAGAAATAAAATAAAAATATGAAAATATTTTGAGGTTTATGATTACAGAGATACAAAGATATCAAAGAAAAAACCTCCATAGTAGCATGGATTTGAACTTTTTTCACTCAACACTTAGCCCCTTTTAGAATTAAGCTAAGACATAATGCATGTTTTCCAACCATGTACTTCATGACGCTCATTCACTTTTGCTTCATGAATCTACTCTCTAGGTGCATTTCATTCCAAACAAATTAGTAAGTTTTACTTGCTATTAATATAGGGGCTAAAGCATATTATTTTGAATTTCAGACAGAGGCAGGAATCACAAGTAAATGTATTCTGATCCTGAATATTCAACTAGCATCCTACCCAATAACAATGATTAAGCACTTCCATAGGTAGGTTATGAATTTGCATATACATAAGTCCGTATTCAATGATATCATTAGTTTCATCCTCATTTTTTATGTGAGACAATTGAATTTTCTGAGGTCTTATAAGCCTATGAAATAGCTCATGCAGCCAAAGGAAGAATTTTCATTCACATGCCAGCACCTTCTCAGACTACACTCAAGTATACATAATGTGCTACATTGGAAAATAACTATACATACAGACATGGAAGAAAGTAAAAAAAAAAAAACTCTGATTTGTAAATGGCAAACTACTCATCTGAATTAGAGAGAAATTTGAGATGACCAACTGAATTCTTCAATATTGACACACTACCCATTTTACTGGAAACCTTAACAAGATAGAAAAATACACAGATGCACTATCACTGGAATCATTGGTGGTTCTGTTAGAGAAGTAGTTGGCAAACCTATTTTCCAGGCCAGACCGTCAATACTTTCAACCATTTTTTTAATTGTGACATGTTCCTGTTTTAATTATTCAATTAAGTTGTGGTAGTTCAAAGCTAGACTAAGGAAGAAACAAAGAATTGGTAGTCAGATTTAATATGAGGAGGATTCCTCCAATGAAGACTAATTTAGTGCATATGGTAACATGATATACATGAATCGTACCTGATTTTACCATTAGAACATAGGACGTACCAGAGAAGATCGATGACTAGAGTGTCTCCTACCTTGTTACCATCTTTCCACTTTTGGTTATTAATATGTCTCAAAGAAAATAAGGCTTCTTGGGGAAGTTATGCTATGAGTAAAGATCTGCTCAAAGCAACTAGGGTTCTACTTTAGTCGTGACAATGGTGATCAGTGTTTAGCTATTTGAGAAGTAACAGAAAAAGAAAATTTGGCTGAATGTAGATCTTCTTATATAGCAGTAGAGAAACATTCAACATAAGTGCTTGATCGTGACACGTTCTGGAAGAAATTAGTCACACAGTTTCAAGGCTCATTATTAGATTTTTGGAAGAAGGATAACATGAATGTGATGTTCACGTAACAAATTCCACCAGAGCTGTGGAAATCTTAGTGGAAATGCTAGAAATTACACTGTGAAATAGTGTTTGACAGCAGAGTTTGTCACTGGCTAAGATGTACTCAGAAAAATAAAATTGCAATATGAAGTTGATGTAAGACCTGGATACAAGCCAGTATGTTAAGAAATATAACAACAACAGAAAAGAACTCAAACACAAATTATTTGTACATAAATAAGATATATATATCTTAAATAATTTATTTTCAGTAGAGTGCTTTGAAGAGTAATGTTCTTGTCCACCTCAAAATATGTGAAGTACGTAGAGGTGAGGGTAAAAAAAAAGAGAGAGATGAGGTTATTGATGTGTGAAATGTACACATACAAGAATGATCATGTATTGAAAGTATTCCATAAAGCAGTCAGGCATTTGCTGCTTTCTTAATGTATCTTACCTATTTCTGTTTCTATCCAATCACAACTCCCTGCCAATTAGGCATTCATCAAGTCACAAACAACTCATATACTTCACATATGACTTAGCCTGCCCAGCTGTCAAGTCACTAGCATTGACACTGACCATGTTATATGTACCCACGAAGAAGGAGGAGATAGAAGTCCACAGTGAACTGCTGCCATGCAGTTCCAATATTTGCCTGGGTGGATATCAATAGACATACAAACATTCAGAATTATTTACTGGGAAGTTTTAAGGGTTTTTTTTTTTATTTTACAACATGCATTTTGTTCTCCATAAAGGAAAAAAAAAATAAAGCAAGACAAACATCCCACTATCTGTGTATAATGCTAATGCACCTAATTGATCCCAGCAGATGATGCAGAGGAACCACACTAAATCCAGATGAATGAACCCTGTGCTTTGTGCCTCCTCTTTCCCACTCAGCCCCCTGTCAGGGCTTCCCCTGGCCTTTCCTCCTTTGAAGTCAGTGGGAGCTCAGTGCTTAGAGGAGTCACTCAGAGTACAGAGGGACACAGAGGACAAAGCTGTTTGACATTCTGCCCTCACAGAGAAACACTGGCTTAGTGAGTGAATAATTGCAAAGAAAAGAGGAAAATCCTAACATTTATCCAAATGCAAATTCATCCAGATTCTTTCTATTTCTCAAGTTTGATGTTGTTTCTTTACTTTATGTGTGTGTGTTTGTGTGTTTGTGTGTGTGTGTGTGTGTGTGTGTGTGTGTGTGCGTGCGTGCGTGTGTGTGTGTGTGTGTGTGTGGTATGTTTTTCTCTTTGTCCTTCCTGCTTCCAACAGTGTTTGGAAGAACTTAAAACACTTTGGAAGGTATGTTCTGTTGTTATTTCTAACAGGGACTGGGACAGAAAATATGACTTATGAACTTCTAACTCCGATTCCCTGTCACCAAAGCTTTGAGTATTTGAATTTATCAGGTCTGCCTTTCCTTTCCAGGGATTTCCTGAACAAAGATAATACTGATAGAGCTTTGTAACTCAAATCATTAAACAGACCCCTATCCTTTGCTTTAATGATATTAATTAAGAGCCCTTATCCATGCTTTCTTTAAAGAAGATATATTTAATACCTTTAACTGAATATAACTTTACAAATATCATGTATTAAAATATTTTGAATCATTTAATAAGAAATTTATTTCAGAGCACATATCCAGAATGTCTTATAAACACATTTAAAGAAGCTGTATCTTTTAAATGTGAAATTTTTACTTTATTAAAATAAAATTTGATGCATAATTCATATACTTAACTTAATGTTACAATATTGGCTAATTAAGGTTAACTTCTTTCATTCTTTCTGATAAAAAAGAAATGCAATTATTATACATGAATAGGTATAGATATTTTGCTTTTATTATATACCATTGGATTTACTTTGATTTTTTTTTTTACTTCTTTGACTTTCTTAGGTCTTCACTAACTCACCTGATAACATGTTGGTCTTTTAATATACCCAGGACATTGTTCGTCTTGTCAGGATTCATGACAAACTGATTGATGAATTTTGCAGAAGCTCAATAAATTTATTTACTTATTTAAACATTTCATCAAATGTATTTACATATTGTGTGAGAGGGTACATTCTAAAGGGTGGGGTCTAAGTTAGAGGACAGCTTAGTCACCTTTTGTCAAGTAAATTGCATGGTATTCAGGCCATCAGTCTTGTTAGCTAGCAGCCCTACTCTTTGGGGCATCTTGCCAGTCACAAATAAATTTATTGTGATGCAATGGGTGGTATGTTACCTTTGTTTACAAGTTTTGGAGACTGACCTTTTCTAGGGTAGAACATAGAACTGAGGGAAACTAACAAATTCATGAAATTTACTAATAGTTGTGCTTGGAAATAAAACTTTAATCCTAAAAGTGGGAAATCGGAGACCTGCATGAACTTGTTCCTTTCTGTCATGGAGGTAATACTCTTAGGGTGTTTACATCAAGGGCAAAATGATAATGAAGAATGAACATGGTGGCTCACAGCTGGGTGAAAACAATGATTCCTTTTTCCTTCTGGTATCACCTCCCAGATCTATGAAAGCTACATTAATGCTCTACCCATCAAGATGAGCCTATTGGTGTGTAGTAGTGTAAAGGTTACATGAGTAATCATCCACCTTTTGATTTAGTTTAAGTCCTACTTCATAAAATGGAACTAATAGCTGATACTGTCAACAAGTCCAAGAATATGTGACTAGCTAGGTCATGGTTTATAGGGGAAAATCTACTTCTATATTCTGCTAAATAGACTTAAATAAAGAACTACAAACATCTTTTTGCCTTACTTGTAGTCAAGTACCTTATTCATCAGAAACACAATTGGTAAGTGATCATAGAAAAAGATTCTTCAAAGTACCTAGTCCTAACTAGGATGTCTGTATTGTAACCCTCCCCTCAAGGATCGGGGATCTATGCAGAAAAGGAGACAGGAATACAGGAAGTGCTGGATAATTTCACAGAAACACTTTTTTTCAAACAGAACTGGGCAGATTCACAAATGAAATAATTCACAGTGACTGTGACAGCATACACCAAAGCTTTGCAAAATTGAGTCAGACAAAATTCTAACATGGAAGATGGGAAGTAGGGAAGAGTTTCCATCCTTAGCTGAGAAGCTATTGGTATTTGATTGTATTTAGCAATGTTACATCTGCCATATTGACCACCCCCCAAGTTAGTTCCCAGGAACAGTCCCCCAATACAAGCTGGACTCCATTGGGTTCAGATTAGGGAAAGAGAATATGAACCTGGGTAGGGAGAGTGCTAAGGCTGTATCTGAGAGAAGTTGCTGTGAGGGCAATGAGCTGTGAGAGAAATGAATATAAACAAAATATATTATATAAAATTCTCAAATCCTTTATAAAGCATTATATAAAAACAATGCATGTCACACTTAGATTTTGGAAGCCAGTCCATAGGTATCCTATGCTTGGAGAATTTTTTTCATGGTATATGCTATTACAATAGTATTTTGTTAACATAAAAATCATGATTTTGCATTCACATTGTTTAAATTCAAAGCTTTTCAGAGCACATGAAATCTTTCCGAAATGCTAAATTTTTCATAGCTAAAAGAGCTCCAAGAGAAAATTAACAAGCACTAAGTTATTCTGAGTTCCATTTTGACTTCCTTGTGTTTTACATTTTCAAGTCAAATCCTTATTGAATCCTATTGATGAATTACATCGAATAAAGTCATCCCATAGTATGTAATCTGAGTAGTTATACGAAATAAGCTAAGGTTATTTCTATTTTACAATCAGCAGCACAGACAGTTTGGAAGGTTATATAACTTGATCAAGGTCAAAAGCATAAATTATGGACAGGATTTGAATTTGAGAAGTTCTGATTCAGAGACCAGCTCTTAATAAAACTTTTTTTTGCCTGTTAGAATCAGTGTGTGACTCTATCACCGCAGTAATTATTATCCAGTGTAATCACAATTTAGCAAACAACAGGGTTACTTCACCCCTATAACTAACACAGCAAGCTAGTTATGGGTTTGACCTAGCACTAAACCTTAGCTTGATTACCCCTCCATTATACTATATTAGTCCTTAGTTTATTTTTTCTTATAATATAAATGCACTTAACAATATTTTATTTGTTTATTCAACACATTATTTTTATAAACTGGCATTGAGAAATAAAAATAATTCTGTACATGACCCATTTTGTGAATTTTATATATAGTAGGGAGGATGTTCTTTCTTTGCATTTTATATTCACTTATTATGATTATAAGAATTAGATTGTTTTTATATATTTCTGTGTTAGAGAGAATGATATGTGCACAAGACTTCACGTGCCAGTGGAAGCTGAAGGCCATCAAATCTGTGACTGGAGATACCTGGAGTTTTGAGCCACTTGACAAAGAGACAGTAACTAAACTCAGACTCTCTGCAAGAACAGAATGTTAATTATTGATCCAAGAATGTTGATTTGTACGTTGAACCAAATTTTATTATTATTATTATTATTGTTGTTTTTGTTGTTTAATCATGTAGTATGTAATCATAAGTTTTATTTAAGTAATCAATCAGATAATCAAAGGTTGCACTTTGGATGAAGGAAATAAGAAAACTTTAGAGCTCTGTCTGCTAGTTGTCCATTGTTCTCTGTTATTACCCTGATGGTAGCTTCTTTCTCAATTCTAAACAGCATGGATGGATTAAGGGCACTATATATTCTAGTGTCATGTCCAATATGATTACATTTGATTAAGGTAATAGAGAATGATCTCAAAGACTTTATGGAATTTGGCTATGGACTTTCACAAATTCTATTTCAGGTCATCATTATATTGTGCTATATGTATAATTAAAAAAAATCAAAATCACTGCAGAGAAACAGGCATTTAAATTAAGTAATAACAATTGGGAGATAAGATAGTTGAGATTTTGGAATATTAGAATGTGATATTATTGCTGTAGAGGGTGCACTAGCTAAAATCACTAGCTCAGAAGGAGAGTGATAAGTTTCCAGAGTTACCAGGCACAGACCAGAAAAACAAGGTAATTCTTGATGAACTGCCAATATTCATTCTTCACTTAGAGCAATTGCATGCAAGTATTTGATAACTGTAAAATATGAGGCCAGGATGGTTAAACTATGAGAAAAAAATCAGCAAAGGTTTGTTTTTCTCTTCCTAAAGTAAAACTATATAGCCTACTTAATATATTACAAATATACTATAAAAAGATTCTTAAAATCTAAAAATTAAATAATACAGTGTCATGTCTGTTGGCATACCATCTTGGTAATGTCTGTTGATTACAATGAGTTCTGAAAAACAAATAGTGACATGATAAAAAAGGTTTCTTCAATTTATTTCTTCAAAGACTTTAAGTTGCTGTCATACAAACACTGTACTTGCTCAGTTAGAGTGACATCAAGATATTTTATGTTGTCTGTGCTATTGTGAAGGGTGTGGTTTCCATGATTTCTTTCTCAGCCCATTTATTACTTATATAAAACAGGGCTATTGTTTATTGTTTGTTTGATTATTTTTTGGGGTTTCTTTGTTTATTAGTTAATTTTGTATATAGACACTTTGCAGAAGGTGTTTATAAGATGTAAGAGTCCTCTGGTCAAGTTGTTGGGGTCATTCATAAATACTATCATATCTTCTGCAAATACTGGTACGTTGACTTCTTTTCCATTTTGTATTCCATTGCACTGAACACATTGGTACAGGAGACAACTTCTGAACAGAACACCAATGGCCAATACTCTAAGATCAACAATTAAGTAATGGAATCCCTTGAAACTGAAAAGCTTCTGTAAGGCAAAGGATATCCTAAATAAGACAGAATGGCAGCCTGAAGCATGAAGAGAGATCATCACCAACCCTTCATCTGACAGAGTGGAACCATTTAAAATAGACAAAGAATTCAATAAATTAGCCACCAACAACCCAAATAATTGAATTTAAAAATGGAGTACAGAGAGGAATCTCTAGTGGCCGAGAAACACTTAAAGAAGTGTTCAATAACCATAGTCATCAGGGAAACACATGTGAAAATAACCTCACGATTTCATCTTATACCCATCAGAATGGCTAAGATCAAAAACTCAGGTGACAGCACATCCTGGTGAGGATCTGGAACAAAGGGAATCCTCCTTCATTGCTGGTGGGAGTACAAACTTGCACACCCATTCTGGACATCAATTTGAGAATTTCTCAAAAAACTAGGGATAGTTCTACCTCAAGATCCAGCTATATCATTCATAAACATAAACCTAAAAGATCCTCTGCCATAACCCAAGGACAAGCTCAACTTAAACCCCAATGTTCAACTATGTTCACAGTACCTTTCTTTGTAATAGCCAGAAACCAGAAACAACCCAGATTTCTCTACTGAAGCATGGATGAAGAAAATGAGGTTTATTTGTATAATGTAATACTACTCAGCTACAAAAAAAAGACATCATGAAAGCTGTAAGCAAATTAATAGAACTAGAAAATATCATCCTGAATCAAGTATCCTAAACTCCCCCCAAAAAAACATGCATGACATATACTCTTAAGTGGATACTAACCTTAAAGTACAGGATATTCATGTTACAATCCACAGACCCAAAGAAGCTAAATAAAAAGGAAGGCCCAGGGGAGGATGCTTGAGTCTTATTCAGGAGAAATGAAATATGTACCAGAGGTGGGGGGAGAGAGGAGATCAGAGATCAGGTGAACTGAGAGCCTGGAAGAGAGGGCCTGGAGACTGAAGGGAAATCAGCAGCAGGTGGGGGAGGAGAGAGAATGTCTAGGAAGGGCTAGAGACTTGGGGTGGGAGAGGCTCCAGGGAATCTATGAGGGTGACTCTAAATGGTCCTCTGAGCAGTGAGGGATATGAAGTGACCACCTCCTATATATAGCCAGGCATGAATCCCAGTGGAGGCATAAGGCCACCATCTAACTCACAAAAGCTTAGACCTAAAATATGTCCTGCCTATAAGATGTGCAGGAATTAAGATAGATCGGAGACAGAGGGCATGGTCAACTAATAACTGGTCCAGCTAGAAACCCATTCCCAGGGCAAGACCTGATCCCTGACATTAATGATACTTTGCTTTGGTTGTAGACCGAAGCCTAATGTAACTGTCCTTTGAGATGCTCCACACATCAGCTAATGGGAAAAGGGAAAGGGGAGGAGTCAATGAAGGGTTGTGTGAGGAGAAACTGGGATGGAGGGGGGTTCTGATTGAAATGTAAACTGAATAAATAAATTGTTATAATATTTGTTTTATAACAATTCATTTTAGGTAAAAGAACTCCAATTTTAGACACTACAAAGAACTTGTTATATATCAGTCAAACCCACAATTGGGATTCTGGTAATTATCTAATTGTTTCCCTAAAAATAAACAATACAAAATCACAAAGGCCAAAATATTTTGCAAGAGTTATATTTTTAACCAAAAGATGTTGAAATATTAAAATATCAAATAGTACCATAATTTAATTTAATTTATTTGGATTTGTAAATATTTTGTATAGTTTTTCTATCAAAGTCATTGTATTTGTATTTTGAAAATGTTGAGTCATCTGAATTTCTTTTTTTTATTTACTATATTCTCTGTTTAAATTCCAAATGCTTTTCCCTTTCCCAGTTCCCCCCTCACCATATGTCCCATAAGTCCTTTTCCCTCCTCCCATTCCCCAATCACCCTCAACCCCAATTTCTCTGTTCTGATACTCTCCTACAAAACTGGATCCAGTATTTTCAGGACCAGGGTCTTCTCCTTCCTTCTTCTTGGGAATCTTTTGATTAGCTAATTATGCCTTGAGTATGCAGAGCTTTTTGGCTCATTAATATCCACTTATCAGTGATGCATTTCATTTGTATTCTTTTGTGATTGGGTTAACTCACTTAGGATGATATTTTCCAGATCCAACCATTTGCCTACAAATTGCATGAATTTATTATTTTTAATTGCTGAGTAGTATTCCTTTGTATAAATATACCACATTTTCTGTATCCATTCCTCCTTTGAGGGATATCTGGGCTCCTTCCAGCTTCTGGCTATTATAAATAAGGCTGCTATGAACATAGTGAAGCATGTTTCTTTATTGTATGCAGAGAAGTCCACTGGGTATATGCCCAGGAGAGATATGACAGGGTCCTCTCGAAGTGTCATGCCCAATTTTCTGATGAAGCTCCAGACTTATTTACAGAGCGGTTGCATCATCTTGCAATCCCACCAACAGTGTAGGAGTGTTCCTTTTTCTCCACATCCTCGCCAGCACCTCTTGTCCCTTGAGTTTTTAATCTTAGCCATTCTGACTGATGTGAGGTGGAATCTCAGGGTTGTTTTGATTTGCATTTTCCTGATGACTAATGATGTTGAACATCTCTTAAGGTGCTTCTCAGCCATCCAAAATTCTTCTGGTGAAAATTCTTTGTTTAGCTCTGTACCCCATTTTTGATAGGGTTATTTGGTTCTTTGGGATCTAACTTCTTGAGCTCTCTGTATATATTGGATATTAACCCTCTGTCAGATGTGGGGTTGGTGAAAATCTTTTCCAAATTTGTTGGTTGCTATTTTGTCCTTCTGACAGTGTCCTTTGCCTTACAGAAACTTTGTAATTTTATGAGGTCCCATTTGTCAATTCTTGATCTTAGAGAATAAGCTATTGGTGTTCTGTTCAGAAACTTTTCCCCTGTGCCCATGTCCTCCAGGATCTTCCCCAGTTTGTTTTCTATTAGTTTCAGAGATTCTGGTTTTATGTGGAGGTCCTTGATCCACTTGGAGTTGATCTAGGTGCAAGAAGATATGAGTGGGTCAATTTGCATTCATCTGCATGTTGACCTCCAGTTCAACCAGCACCATTTGATGAAAAGGCTATCTGTTTTCCACTGGATGGTTGTAGCTCCTTTATCAAAGATCAAGTGACCATAAGTCTGAGGGTTCATTTCTGGGTCTTCAATCCTATTCCATTGATCTACTTGCCTATCGCTGTACCAATACCATGCAGTTTTTAGCACAATTGCTCTGTAGTACTGCTTGAGGTCAGGGATATTGATACCCCCAGAAGTCCTTTTATTGTTGAGAATAGTTTTAGCTATCCTGAGTTTTTTGTTACCCAATTTGAGAATTGCTGTTTCTAGATCTATGAAGAATTGAGTTGGGATTTTGATGGGGATTGCAGTGAATCTGTAGATTGCTTTTGGCAAGATGGCCATTTTTACTATACTGATCTTACCAATCCAAGAGCATGGAAGATTTTTCCATCTCCTGAGGTCTTCTTCAATTTCTTTCTTCAAGGACTTGAAGTTTCTGTCATACAGATCTTTCACTTGTTTGGTTAAAGTCATGCCAAGATACTTTATATTGTTTGTGGCTAGTGTGAAGGGTGTTATTTTCCTAATTTCTTTCTCAGCCTGCTTATGCTTTGAGTACAGGAAGGCTACTGATTTGCTTGAGTTGATTTTATAACTGGCCACTTTGCTGAAGTTGTTTATCAGCTGTAGGAGTTCTCTGGTGGTGTTTTTTGGGTCACTTACATATACTATCATATCATCTGCAAAAAGTGATAGTTTGACTTCTTCCTTTCCAATTTGTATCCCTTTGACTTCCTTATGTTGTCTAATTGCTCTCCCTAGAACTTCAAGTACTATATTGAAAAGATACGGAGAGAGAGCACAGCCTTGTCTAGTCCCTGATTTTAGTGGGATTGCTTCAAGTTTCTCTTCATTTATTTTGATGTTGGCTACTGGTTTGCTGTATATTGCTTTTACTATATTTATGTATGGGACTTGAATTCCTGTTCTTTCCAGGACTTTTAGCATGAAAGGATGCTGAATTTTGTCGAATGCTTTTTAAGCATCTAATAAGAAGACCATGTGTTTTTTTTCTTTTAGTTTCTTTATGTAGTGGATTAGATTGATGGATTTTCATATATTGAACCATCCCTGGATCCCTGGGATGAAGCCAACTTGATCATGGTGAATGATCGTTTTGATGTGCTCTTGGATTCGGTTGGCAAGAATTTTATTTAGTATTTTTGCATCAATATTCATAAGGGAAATTGGCCTGTAGTTCTCTTTATTTGTTGGATCTTTTTGTGACTTTGGTATCAGCATAATTTTGGCTTTGAAGAACAGGTTGGGCAGTGTCCCTTCTGTTTCTATTTTGTGGAATAATTTGAAGAGTATTGGTGTTAGGTCTTCTTTGAAGGTCTGATAGAATTCTGCACTAAAACCATCTGGTCCCGTACTTTTTTTGGTTGGGAGGCTTTCTATAATTCCTTCTATTTCGTTAGGGGTTATGGGACTGTTTAGCTGATCTAATTGATCCTGACTAATTTTGGTATTTGGTATCTGTCTAGGAAATTGTCCATTTCCTCCAGATTTTCCAGTTGTGTTGAGTATAGGCATTCTTAGAAGGATATGATAATTTTTTGAATGTCCTCAGTTTCTGTTGTTATATTCCCTTTTTCATTTCTAATTTTGTTAATTTGGATACTTTCTCTGTGCCCTTTGGTTAGTCTGGCTAAGGGTTTATCTATCTTGTTGATTTTCTCAAAGAACCAGCTCTTGGTTTTGTTGATTCTTTGTATGGTTCTCTTTGTTTCTACTTGATTAATTTCAGCCCTTAGTTTGATGATTTCCTGTCTTCTACTCCTCTTGGGTGAATTAGCTTCTTTTTGTCCTAGGGCCTTCAGGTGTGCTGTTAAGTTGCTAGTGTATGCTCTCTCCAATTTCTTTTTGGAGGCACTCAGGGCTATGAGTTTTCCTCTTAGCACTGCTTTCATTGTGTCCCATAGTTTTGGGTATGTCATACCTTCATTTTCATTAAATTCTAAAAAGTCTTTGATTTCTTTCTTTATTTCTTCCTTGACCATGGTGTCATTGAATAAAGTATTGTTCAGTTTCCATGTGTTTGTGGGCTTTCTGTTGTTCTTCTTGCTATTGAAGACCAGTTTTACTCCATGATCTGATAGGAGGCATGGGATTAGTTCAGTCTTCTTGTATTTGTTGTTATCTGTCTTGTGACCAATTACATGATCAATTTTGGAGAAGATGCCATGAGGTGCTTTAGGATGAAATGTTCTATATATATCTGTTAAATCCAATTGGTCCAAAGCTTCAATTAGTTTCACTGTGCCCCTGTTTAGTTTCTGCTTTCCTGATCGGTCCATTGAGAAGAGTGGAGTGTTGAAGTCACCTATAATTATTGTGTTAGGTGCAATGTCTCCCCTAAGCTTTAGTTTCTTTTACGAATGAGGGTGCCCTTACATTTGGAGCATAGATGTTCAGTATTGAGAATTCTTCTTGGTGGATTTTCCCTTTGACCAGCAAGAAGTGACCTTCCGTGTCTCTTTTGATGACTTTAGGTTGAAAGTCAATTTTATCTGATATTAGAATGGCTACTCCAGCTTGTTTGTCTTTGACACTGAGATGTATTTCCTGTATGCAGCAAAATGTAGGGTCCTGTTTCCATATACAGTCTGTTAGTCTGTGTCTTTTTATTGGAGAACTTAGTCCATTGATGTTAAGAGATATTCAGGAGTAGTAATTATTACTTCTCATCTGAATTTCTAATTTTATGCTGAATGTTTAGAATACTCATGCAGTAGAGTGTCTGATTTAAAATATTTTACCTTATTTATCTATTTAAAATTTATTTATTGGGGAGATTTATTGTCAGTCAAATATCTAGGTATTTAAGAAGTGAAGAATATGTGTTTATTCTAATGAAACATTAAAATGTTAGCATGTGTATTTAAACAAGTTTGAAATTGGTATGAACATTTATCAGAATACTTTAAATTTTTTACTAGAATTTACTAGACTGACTAATAAACATTTTTTTAAAGAAGTAGGCCCTTAGATGTATAATTTCTATGGAATGCAAAACTCACAATGACATTAAGGAAGGGAAGTAAATTCAGTATACATGAAAACTCTTCCTTCAGTTCCCAGGACATATTGGAATCCCAAAATAGCCACATTGAAAAGTAAATGCAAAGAAAACAGAAACAAAATGTTCTTTGCTGATTAAAGATATAGCAGGACAAATTAAGTAGAAAGTTTAAGAGTGATCTTGCAATTCCACCTATATATTGTCTTCCCTAGTTTCTTGTTTTTTAATCAGTAGAGAATGGAATTATAAAGGGAGTCACAGGTTGTAGTCTTTGGAAAACATCCTATGATTTATTTCACCACTTCTCATCCTATATAAAACATGTCATTGTATCTTGTTCGTGGTTCTCATGCCATCTCTAAAGTCCACGATTAAATTTTCCACATGTAATTCAAGTGCAGTCTTCTCTTGAATTTGAATGAAAATAAATGACATTCATGATTGAAAGGAAGCGTGGGCCATATAGTTAACACCTCATTATATTTCAATCCCAGTTGAGTCTGCCTGGGAATCAGGTAGTGCTGTCTTCTAGCTTTTATTGTAACCATCCATTACTTCTTCCAGGTTAACTAGGAGAAGAATAGTTTTAGGGGAGACAAATAACTGATCTCTTATAATATCAGATATGTTAATAAAGGA
Organism: Apodemus agrarius; assembly: GCA_964023405.1. Lineage (NCBI taxonomy): Eukaryota > Metazoa > Chordata > Mammalia > Rodentia > Muridae > Apodemus > Apodemus agrarius. Next base: position 29,192,280 of record OZ030011.1, on the reverse strand, counting down.
TATGTGGAACAGATCTTACTCAGTTCAGTGTCTGTAAAGTACACATGGCTTACTAACCTAATTTGACAATCAATTTTTAAAGTCCTTCTCCCCACCCTACCCCCACTACGTTTTTTGGATCCCTCTAGAGGCAATATTCAGCCACGATGGAGGAAAATATCCTCAGTTGTGAGAACCACATAAAGGTAAACTTTGAGGTTTATTTATTTAATTTTTAGTCTCCAAAATGAAACATTTTTGACCAGTTGACATTTCAGTAGGATGGGTTGAGCAAACTATATCAAGAGAGAAGTGTTTGCTGACAGTTTGACAAAAGTGTATGTTGCTTTTGCTTGGCCAGAGAAGTAGTTAAACATTGCAGCCACACTCCCAATGAGACCTTTGGGTATTAGTGGGATATCCATTCACAGATTTCATTGTGATGAATGGGGTCTTAGCAGATGCCTTGCAGAGAAGGTTAAGGAAGAATATATTCCTCAGTATGTCTGCCCTTCTCTTCCCTATATTGGGTGAGGCAGATTGTTAGAGAAAAATAATGAGAGTTTAATAAATTCCATCTGCCTTAGCAGTTAAGAAAAATCCTTCAAAAACATTGAGTAAGAAATACATTTAAGTTTTAAAAACAATATATGTGCATATATACAGGAGTATCATATCTGTAAGTAAGTTCAGGTATGTAAAATTAGCAATGTATATATATGTTCTTAAGTATGAAATTCTATATGAATGGATAGATTTCTGTACTTGATCCATCAGAAACCCCTAAGTGTATGGTTATGAGACTAATAGACAGTTGTTTTGATTGAACATCAAGCAAAGTGAATCAAAACGGATTCAAAAAATTTTACTCTTAGCTCATGATGAACAATTTTATATCTGGTTATCTCCACATCCTGAGAACACATGTATGAATAAATGATACTTTTGTTGCCATGTCTAAATGCAATAATTACCCAGGAACTTGGGAAGGCAGCTGAAATTTTAAAAGAAAAGGAAAAAATCATTATGTTATCTTGTCTTCTTTAACATGATAACCAAAAGATGATTTATCTATACAAACTAATGTAGACTCTTTTACTCCATTGTTATTCCATTGCTTCATATTTTCTTGAATCAAGTTTTTATCATAATTCAATTAAAATATTTTCACTAATGTCTAATAGCTACTACATAATATACTGAAAATAAGATAATTACATGGACACATACAGGGACTGCATAAAGAATGAATACGTGGGAAATTACAAAAGAACAACTATTAATTTGGTTGAATACATCCATATTGAAACATAATAGCACATGATACTTTATGGCATCTTGTAAATAGTTAATAACACTGCTCTGTTGCTGCTAGGTAACCAAAACTTTGAAAAGAAACATGAAAACCTGATATATTGGACATAAACACAAGTTTTAGAAACTAGTTCCTAAAACCATTTTTATTTAATTCAATTTATTTTGTTGAATAGATTCTTCCTATAATTAAAGTATTCCATCAAAAAAAGCATGCAGTTCTATAACCACCAAAGCAAACATTTTCAGATCTTTCTGAGAGATAACTCGGGAAATAGGTTCAGTGGTTATTTAATTTTTAACAAAAGCTTAATTTCAACTATTTAAATGGCATGCATTTTTTGTTCATGAAAATCAACCCATAAGATGAATTTTAAATATATCATCTATCATTAATTTTTAAAAACATAATAAAGTGTTTAGTTTAAAATAACAAAGTGTTTATTCCCATAGCTGAGTTGAAACAAGTTATAAAAATATTAGGATCCTTAGCATCTATCACAGTATGCGCTATATTAAAATATAGCCTATCAACAAGAGAGCTTCAAGAAGCTGAGTGGTGTGTTCTAACCGCTGGAGGTACCAACAAGACTGTTAAAGAAGAAATTTGTCTAGGTACCATGTTAGAAATTTAATCCTTAGATAAAATCCCAAGAAGTTAGTGAAAAACAAATTGAGAAAGGTGGAGGGAAGTTAATAGTAAAGACCAAGATGGTGAAAATATGAGGACCACTAGTTCCAAAGAAAGTGTAATCTTCTTATTGTTAAAATACGTGGAAAGTTTCTTCTATTCTTTTTTTCACCTTTATTGTTTTGCTATAAGGTCTCATGTAACCCAGGGTAACCTTAAAATTTCTCTGTCTATAATGTTAGTTTTGAACTTCTAATGCACCTGCCTCTGAGCTCTCAAGGGTGGGAATTAGAAGTTTGTGCCACCATGCCAGGTTATGTGAGGCTAGGCCAAAACAACAGCAAATCACATGGCTAGCTAGTGTCCTGAATTCTTTTTTAATCCTCTACTCTGGTATTTGTTGGGGTAGCTGTGATTCCAAGTCGTCCATTTCCTCTCTCAGGGCATCTGGACTGGGTCAGGTCTGCAGGATCCCATTTTGACTGGGAAAGAGGAGTGTCAGGGATGGGGCTAGTACAAGGGACCTTCTCAAAGGAAGGCCATCTCTGAGGATTTTAGTGTTATAACCCTTTTAGATGGTACACAATGAAACTGTTCTCTTAGATGATTTTCAGCGAAACAGCTGGTATGTATACACCTTATTCTGGGTAGACAAGAGATATATGCAAACAAAGAGGAGTGGGAAGGAGTTTTGAGGGTGAATGTAAAATCATTGGCTAGAATTTAAAGTACTATACATGCTTCATTTGTATGGAAAGGCATTCCAAGAATCCCATGTACTTGCTGGGTGGGTTCTTATCAGAAAAGAAGGTATTGGCCTTGTAAGCTTGTCATGGGCTATGTGACCTTCCTAAGGCAGTGGGTGTCAGGGGTTGAGTTCCACAGACAAGATATTAGGAGACACCCTACTGGAAAAAGGAGTCCTCCATTTTAGTCTTCAAAGAAGCTAATGAAATTGATATGGCAGACTTTAAATAGAAGGATCTTCTAACATTACCACCTTAGTTGTGTAGTCAATTCATTTTCTGCAATTTTTATTGATTCTTTTTGAGTTTCACATCATGTACTCCTATGTTACTTCTTGTAACCTCACCCTTGAAAGAAAATAAAAACCAGAAAAGGAAATAAACACAACAACAAAAAGCATAAAAATTTGAAAGCTGTAATGTGTCATAGTGTGTCCCCCAGTATATGTTTTTGTCAGTACACCTTTCTTACAAATGTTATTTCAAGGAGTCACTGTTCTCTTTCAAGGCCTCTGGCTTTTGCAACACCATCAGTACTGGATCCTCACCAGGATTCCTCTCTGATATCCTGTTGTTTTTCTGTGTCATGGAATTCCTACAGCTTTGGTTCTGCATGACTGGCCCTTTGACATACACCAGCAGTGTGTAGATGGAGTATATGTTGGGATGGGCCAACTCAAAACCCTGTATCTGGGCCTGGGTAGTAGTTGAGTTGATGTGTGTAAAGGTTCACCTATACCCACACCACCAGGGCAAGCTATCCATCCCTGTCCAGGATATTGCAAACAGTGTCAGGCCAACTCTCCTTGTGCTCATGTCTCTGGGACGGCTCACTCTTAGCCCTGTCACCATAGCCAGATGTACTGTACTGCCAAGGCAAACTGCATCATCAGCTGAAGCCAGAAGTTGGTATAGCCAACTCTTCACTTGCATATTACTTGGACATCAAATTGGTCCTAGGACATAAGCATGGTTTTTAGTGGTCTTGAGTGATAATATGAAGCATGACTATCATCATAGATCCCCATTGCTGTATGTCCAGAACCCTGACATGGACCAGGGCTGTGTCACAGGGCTTGGGATTTACCATGGCCTCCATGTGCAGGGCAAGATACTCACAAGAACCCCTTCCTCTCCACTTTCATATCTCCAGTTGTACCTCTCTTCATGGTGTTCAAACTGTTCTACTTCTCTTTCTCTCCCATCTGTCCACAATTTACTTTCACATTGTAGTGCTGCCCACTGTGGTTAGTCCATATACCTGGCTCCCATATGGGTAATCTATTGCACCTGGCAGGGTTTTGGGTGACTTTTGTAAGTCTCAGTTCTTAATATCTCTGTATATTTTTACTTGTTGCTGTTAATTGACTTTTGTTTGGTTTCTTGATTGATAGTGCTTGATTGATTTGGTCAACTTGACACAAGCTTGAGTTATTGGGGAAGAGCAACTTCAACTGAGACAATTTACTTATCCTATTGCTTCTTGGTCAGTCTATGGTACATTTTCTTCATTAATAATTTATGTGGGAAGGCTCAGTTCATTCTCTCTCTGGGGGTGGGGGGCATAGTTCTCATTTGTATTAGGAAAGTGTCTGAACAAACCACAGAGCATAAATAAACTAGTCAGAAGTCTTCCTCCATGACACCTGTTTTAGTTCCTACCTCTAAGTTCTGGTCTTGAGTCCTACACTCATTTCCACTCACAATGTACTGTAAATTGGATATTAAATAAATACATTTCCTCCAACTTGCTTTGGGCCATGGCTTTCATCACATCAATAGAAGCCCTAGCCAAGGCATTTGTCAATAAATATCAACAGAAACTGTTGGGTTACTTTATCATTGTTTTGTACTTGTTTAGAACCCTAAAAGGAGGACTAGAGAGATGTTTTAGTGTGGGGGAAAAAACCTATGACACTTTACATACATCTTTACAATCTAAATTGACATTCTCTAAAATCCCACAGAATAAACTAGAGGTAGCACAAAACTGGTAGGAGTTGCAACCAGTGCTTGATTTAACTTTCAGCTTGGGCTACAAAAGGGAACAGAGTTCATTGTCTTGTCTAGTTTTCAACAGATAGGTTTCCTCCGTTAGCATATGGAAGTGGGTGCAGAGACAAACAGCCACACATGTGAAGAGACAGGCTAAATTGGAGGACTCAGTTGGATGCCTTCCCTTGGGGATCAGGAAATTCCTCAGAAGGAGGAGGTGGAAAAATTGCAGAAGTCAGAGGAGATGTATGACACTAGGAGAACAGGCCCACCAAATCAGCTAAAGAGACCTCACATGGGCTCACAGAGTCTAGAGATCAAGCATGGAGCCTGGGAGGATCTGCATAAGTCATCTGCATATATTATGGCTATTAGGTTAGTGTTTTTGCAGGACTATTAACAGGGGGAGTGGGTGTTTCTCTGCTATTGGGACTATTTCTTCCTACTGTGTTTCCTTGTCTAGCCTAGTTAAAAGAACATAAACCCATTGTTATTGTATCCTTCTTTGTATTCTTTAGAAGTCATCTCTTGGAGGCCTGCTTTTTCCTAAAAAGAAAACAGAAAGGGAATATATATATATGGGAAAGAGAGGAGTTGAGGGGTAAGCTAGGAAGAGTGGAAGTAGGGGAAACTGTGATTGGAATATATTTTATGAAGGAATATATATTTATTATGTTCAATAATAAATGCCAAAGACCAGCCTTAGCTTGGAGAGGAGTTCTAAGGAATGTGTACAAATGACTTGAAGTAAAATCATGGGTAATAGCCTATGTTCTCCTCAAGGCAGCTTTCCAGATTGCTCTCCCTGTGTTCTGTTCAGAAACAGCTTTCTTTTGCTATTCTAAAAACAAAACAAAACAAAACAAAACCAAAAAAAATATACCTTTCATTTCTTGCAGATCAAAAGCCCAGTCTTTTATTTACATATGAATTTAGTGGTAACTACAGGTTCCTTTTTGATTATCTTATGAATTAGCATCTTATGACTCTAGCCCCTTATTACAAGACAGCATGCACCTTTGTTTTCTTATAATGCAAAGGAATCCAGACATCTTCCTGCCTTTATTATCCACAAACAATATGCTAGCTGGGTGGGGCCCCTACCATTAAATTACTCTTCCTATCATGCCTGGACCTGGAACCAAAATTCCTCTGTATCTGGTGGACCTTGAACTCAGGAGTTTGCCTGTCTTCATAAGCAAAACCAAAAAAGGTTAGTTGAATTGGATCTTGCCCTTCAATCACCACGCCCTGAAAATATCTCCTTTTGTAGTAACATTCTGAGAAGCTGGCTCATAGTGCAGCTAACTCTGTCCTTTCAAATCTGTGAAGCTCCTTATATAATTCATAATACACCATTATATTTTGAATAATTGATGAATTTATATATTTGAACTTATATTTTTAGAGTTCTTTCCCATAGCCTTAAGAATTGTCCTGAAGATCTTAGCATTTGCAATTTTGCTAAGACTTAGGTAGACCCTTTCCTCCTGGACTCCTGTTGCTTCTAATTATCATGGAGTCTTTAACCTAGGCTAGGAGAACTTTTGCAAAGGAGGAATATGAAATAAAATATATACCCATATACATATATGCATATGCACTACATATATACATATAAACATATGTACATATATGCATATTATAGACACACTTGTACACATATACATATACACACATTTACATGCATATACACATATGCATATGTGCATATATACATATACACATGTACACAAATACACATATGTACATATATGTATATACATATAAGCATAAACTTATATGCATATAAATATATACATGTATTCATGTGTACATGTATACATGTATATGCTTATACATATGTAGACACATACATATATACATATATGTACATATATGTATATATATGTACATATATGTACATATATATACATATATGTACACACACATATATATATACACACATATATATGTATATATATGTGTGTGTATATATATATATATATATATATATATATATATGGAATACACAGGCAAAACCAAAAACAACAAAGAGATCTTCATTAAAGTAGAAGTTGAGAACCAGCTTCCCAAAGATGCCATTTGGCCTTCTGCCAAATGTCTATCATACACACATCACACATATGCATACACTCAAATACATACTCAGAAAAAGACAATAACAAAATTAAAGATATTAAAATACAAAACAAATTAAAGATAAAAATAAAGCAGAAAAAAATAAAGAAAACATGACTAAGCAATTTGTTTCTGATGAGTTTCCCAAAGTTAGGTCAGGAGGCACTCATTACTTCTCAGCAAACAGAGCTGTACTAAAGTACTGACTTCTGATCATTTATATTAGTCTACTTTTTTGTTTTGTATGCTTTTCTTATAAGGGAACTTCTTATAAAGGCTATCTCTTCTGTCTTCATGAAAATATCATTTGCCTAGACTTGTGGAGACATTCCCATTTCTCAAAGCTCTCTTTGAAATTACTTTGGTCAGACTCACAGGGTTGTGGTTTCTCTTTTTTTTTTTTTATTTTCTATATTCTATGTTTACATTCCAAAGGCTTTCCCCTTTCCCAGTTCCCACCCACCATAGTTCCCATAGTTCCTCTCCCCCCCCATCTGTTCCCCAATAATTCCCCCTCCCCCGTCGGTTGTGGTTTCTCTTATTCTAGCATATATGGATTCCCTGGAATTGCCAACAGTGCCGATGTAGACATTATTGCTTTTTTTCATGACCCAGGATATCACAGCCAGCATCATGCCACATTCACAGTTCCATCTACAAATCTCAACAAAACATCTTGGTTGAGATCAATGTGTCTCTATCAAAGCACACTGGATATAAATGCTGCTGTACATTCAATTTATAGGAGGTAAAATGCATATCCTCACCAGAAGTTGCTATTGGCATCACACAGGCCCTTTGACTTAATATATTTTCAGGCCTTGTTTGTGAACCATCAGCAACTCTCTCTGCCCTTGTGCTTGATTTGTTCTGAATGTAAGTCCATCATAATAGTAAGGTTATTTTCCTGGAAGCCTGATAAATCTGATTTTTATAACCATATTCTTGTTCATGAAGAGGTGACAAAGTACAAGAAAATGTAAAATCTCCTCACTACTTTTGTATACAACCACTGTATTTATTTATATCAGATCTCTTCCATTGCTCTCTCCACTATTTTGGCAGCAAGTTCGTTTACCCATTACAGATATTAACTAGAGTGTAGGGACTAAATCTTAGCCTTTTAGAAATCTATATTTAATAGATAGCTCAAACAGAATTTTTTTATATACAGTAGAGTTTATTCAGGGCACAGGATGGGAGTTAATGGGGTAGTGGAGACAGAGAGAGAGAGAGAGAGAGAGAGAGAGAGAGAGAGAGAGAGGGAGGGAGGGAGGGAGGGAGGAGAAGAAGAAGAAGAAGAAGAAGAAGAAGAAGAAGAAGAAGAAGAAGAAGAAGAAGAAGAAGCAAAGAGAAGTGGAGGCTGGCCATGACCACATGGAGAGAAGGCGGGGAGGGGAGGAGAGCCCAAGAAGGGCAGAGAGGTGAGAGTGCCAAGAGGCAAGACTGATGAGAGGTCAAAGAGAATCTTAAATACTTCCTGCTTGCTAATAGCAAAGTCTGTGGTGACAAACCTGTAAACAAAATTATAGTCATAAAGTTCACTGTTTCTTTTGATCTTCAACAATTTTATCTAACTGAAACATTAGATAAAAACCTTGATTTATTCTTAGTGTACAGGGTGAGAATTGAAAAGCCCATATTACAGAGATATTTACTTAATTTTATTTTACAGAATATGTCCTTGACTACCATATATATATATATATATATATATATATATATATGTATATGTGTGTGTGTAAATATACATATATATATTATACTCCACAAATTTTTATAACATCATAAGGGAAACTGTATGTATTTAGTCTCCTATTAGCAAGGACATAAAGGCTTTATTTTTTGGTTGCATCATAAAATTCATTTAAAATATGTCCCTATACTTCCCATTCAACTATTTATTTAAAAATATTTGGCAAATTATCATTTCAAAGACATGTGCCATATTGTGGTGGCTGGCTCTATGCTTTCCCCGAATTTTCACTGGTTGGTTTGGGTATTTGATACAAGGGCAGGCTCAGAAGCCACAGTTAGTTAATGGGAGTGAATGGTGTTTTGAGAGACCAGAATTTTCATCATGGAATCTATTTAGGGAGGCTGCATAGAGCCATTCTTACTCTAATCTCCCACTGATTTTCAATGCAAATACTGCCAGCCTTGCTTATAGCCACAGGATTTAGTTACACACTTGACTGAAAACCATGTCAATGCTAATACAGTGGATAAACCTGCTTGCAAATCCCCAAGGCTTTGGCAAGTTATAATTTAGCCACAGTATTAGCAAAACAAGATAGCAATTATGCAAGGAATCAGCTGAAAAGTTATTTTTAATTTAAAATTTTTGTATCTTTACAGCTGAGAAAAATGAAACCTTGGCTATTCTTTACTGTACATGCTAGCCAGTAAAAACCCAAAGCCATATGGTCCGTTATCACAGTCATATTACAACGTGAGTCATACATACACACATTCACCCAACCTGCTTTATTCTCTAAAAAGAATAAACTTTTGATGAGGTCAAGCTGGTATGTTATCTACAATACTCATTACTGATCTTTTAGAAACCAACACATAAATGTCATCCACTAAAACAGAGGTTCTGAGCCTGTGGGTCATCACCCCATGGGGAACTGAATGTCCCTTTTACCCGGGTCATTTAAAGTCACCAGAAAACACAGATTTGATGACTTATAACAGTGGCAAAATTACAGTTATGAAGTAGCAACAAAAACAATTTTATGGTGGAATCACACTGACATGAGAAATTGACCTAAAATTTTTCATATTTAGGAATGCTGAAAACCAGAGTACTAAAACTTACCTACTTGAATGAACTCTACTCTGCATTTTCCCTAACTCTGATCTCTGATTTCACAGTTTTTTTAAGTCCCACATTTTGTACTTTCTCTGAAAAACAAACAAACAAATCAGTTAAGATGGAAAAAAGGGTGTCACCTCTAATCACTATCAAGGCTGAATTTTGTATTAGGACAAACCAACACAAATTTAGCTGTAACTGAGGTTATGCAGATTATTTAGGTTAATTCAACAGAAACATCTTCCTATAGTACGATGTCTCTGAGAAGACAGGAGCCACTTGCATATATTAATTCTGAGTCAAGGTAAAGCAAGATATAATCTCTTTACAGTAATTTTAGGAACCAAAGAATCACACATAATTCCTTAAAGAGATAGCAAGATGTTGTGATCATATTAGGAATGGTAATAGGTAACTGTTCTTCCATTCTTTTGTTGCTGTGATACAATTATCTCTCTAAAAGCAGCTTAAAGATAGAAAGGGCCATTGTAAGCATTATGTTTTTGTGTGCTCTGCAAAGGTGTTCTTTATGTTACTCAAATGCTGACTTCTCTAACCACATATCTTGTTTCAATCAAATGTAGCACTCTAAGACTTATATCAAGAATCTCCTATCCTACATTTGTGTAAACAATACTTTCCATTTACTCTCTGCCATGTCTATAAATGCTGGTCACCCAATGGCTGGGGAGAAGAGAAAATAGGGTAGGGTTTCTGTCATTTGGGAGAAAGAGAAGAGAAGAGAGTTTCAGATCTATGAGGAGGAGAGGGTCAAAGAAGACACCATGACAAAAAAAATGTGACACCCAAAGGGTCAGATCAATAAAAATATGCAAGTATCGTGGATCATGTTTGGGAGATAGCCAGATTAGCATCGGAGTTATAGATCATTCAACTGCCAGGAATTGAGGTGAAGTTTGATACATATTTCCTGGACTACAGAAGGTAAAGAAATGCTGTCATCAGATTAATTCACTAGCTACATTTATATTAAAAAATAATTAAATTTGCAGTTCATTTTAGCTTACTATTCCAGGTCAAGGTCTTACTACTTACTTACTTACTGCTTACTACTCCTGGTGGAGATACATCATTGAAGGAAGTTAAGGTAGGAACTTGGATACAGGGCTTCTTGTTCCATTTCCTTTGATCAGAGTACTCTTTTTATTGCCAAGGTAGTGGAGCAAATATTATGAAGGATTTTGGTTGCTACTTATTGAATATGCAATCTATAGGAAGACTATAAGAAGACATTGTTTCTTGTTGAATTTACCTAAATAATCTATATAGTTTCAGTTATAAGTAGATGAATTGATTTCTCCTAATTCAGTTTCAATTGATTACTACTACCTGCCCAGGGAGTAGTACTGCCCACAGTGGTCTGGGCCCTTCTACAGCGATTAATCAAGATATTTGCACAAGCCAAGCTGACCTAGGCAATTATTCAATTGAGACTGTCATTTCAGGTAATTCTAGTCTGTGTTATATTGCCAGTTAAAGTAAATCAGTCCACTAAAACAAAAAGTATCATTTCTCAGAATTAAAGAGTAGACTGGTCTCAATTTTATTCAGAGCTTCATCCTAATCTCTGTACTGAACTTAACAAATACTAAAATTCCTGATTTGGTACTCACCACTACATGTCTAAACTCAAAGGCTGTTCATGGGCTAACAGAGATTTATATCATTAAGAAAAATTGTGGTTTAATAATACCTATCCTGACTCTCAGAATCAACACTGCTTAATGAAAATCTGTGGACTCGTAAAGTTTTCAGTTCCCTTATATGAATCCTGTCAACATTTGATAATTAATGGTCTGACATATCCTGTATCCTTCTTACATCATTAACATTCATTACTTAATATGTTCTCTCTCAGGGGTGCTAAGAGACTTAGTTGAGAAAGTAGAAAAATAAACTTTGCACTGGATTTTGTGCCCACGGTTGGAAAGACAGACAGATATTTAATAAGTGAAAATTTGATTGCAGATTGAGACGTTTCCGTGAGGGGTGAATGAATCCTCACTGCCTACTGTTTATTTTTCTTGTCACCAAAGCAAACAAAACAGCAACAATAATGACAACAAACCTCACAATGCAATTAGGAGGGAAATAATTAATTTTGGTTCATTGTGTGAGGAGGTGAAGTTCAACACATAAGAGAAGGCATGGGAGTGGGCAGTTCCACGACTGGGAATCACAGGGGACTGAGATGTTACCTCTTCATGTAGAAATGGAATGAAAGTCAGAGACTAACTGGAGATAGTTCTGTCCTCGGAGAGTCTGTTCTTCCATCTGGACCCCACCTCTAAATTGTCTACAGCCTTTTAAAAGATGCTGGGCTCTGGATAATACATGTACGTGACATTTCCCATCCAAAGTATAACATTATAGCATGCATTCATGGTATAGTTATGTGTTACATAATGTATTCAGTACAACTTCAAATATCTCTATAGTATTTAATGCACTATAAACTCAATAAAATTTTAGTATTATTAACATTTGAAGATTCTTCTGAGATTCAAGTCATCTATTGTCTATACACATAAAACAGTTAACTGGTGCTCATGTTCACCATGAGAAAAGAAAAAAAAACAACAAAAAGTATTTCCTAAAGAAAACAATTAGAATAAAAAAAAGAACAAAACGAGGGCCTGAGAGACAGCAATGTGTGTTGCTGAACGACACATATTGTTCTTATAGAGAACTCAAGCTCAGTTCTCAGCATCCATCTTAGAAGCCAAGCCCTGCATCCAACTGTATCTCCATTTCAAAGACAACTGAAGCTCTTTTCTGGCTTCTGCAGGCATCTGCATTTACATGCACACACCCACTGATAGACATATAGACTTATATGAACATTTTAAAACTATTCAGAGAGTTAAGAATAAAAACAGAAGGATCCAACCTAAACCAAAATCCACCAAAGCAAACACCAAATCTTGCTTCAATATATCTTATAGATAGGGCTATTACCTTCATCTGGGTTCATTATACTTTGGTTTGGTGGTTTGAATATGCTTAGTCCAGGGAGTGGCACTATTAAGAGGTGTGGTCTTATTGGAGGAAGTGTGCCACTGTGACAGTAGGCTTTAAGACTCCTAGGTATGTGGAAGCCAGTCTTTTCCTGTCTGCCTTTGGGTCAAGATGTAGACATTTCAGCTTCTACAGTCAACCCCCTACAACCCAGTCTACCTGGACACCGTCATGTTCCTGCCTTGATAATAATGGACTGAACCTTAGAACCTGTTGACAATCTTTCTCCAACAAGGCCATACTTCTTAATTGTGTCATTTCCCATGGGCCAAGCATATTCAAACCATTTATCAAATAGCCACTTGTTCCCTGGTCTTAGCAGATTTCTTTCTTTTTTTGAGGGGTGGAGGGCTCAGGATGGGGTTTCTATGTATAGCTCTGGCTGTCCTAGAACTCTGTAGACCAGGCTGGCCTCGAACTCATAAGTGTGCCTGCCTCTGCCTCTCAAGTGCTGGGATTAAAGGCTTGTGCCACCACTGCCTGGCCTCAGCAGTTTTCTTAAACCTCTGTGCAAACCATCATTTTCTCATACTTGGTTCTTGCATACTTGAAAAAAAGTACTGTTTTAGTTAGCATTGTATTGCTGTGAAGAGACATTATGACGAAGTCAACTCTTACAACAATAAAAATAACAAATAACAAAAAGCATGTAACTGAGCGAGGCTTACAGCTTCAGCATTTCAGTCTATTATCACCATGGCAGAAAGTGTGGCAGCCTACAGGCAGACAAGATGCTGGAGAAGGAGCCGATATTTCCACATCTTGATTTGAAGACATATAGGAGAATCTCTTCCACAGGCAGCCAGGAGGAGGGTCACAACTGCACTAACTAGGCAGAGCCTGAGCATAGGAGGTGACACTCTTCCTCTAACAAAGAACCACATCTTGATAGTGCCACTCCCCATGGGCCAACCCCATTCAAACCACCACAAAGACCAAATAGGCAGTCTGAGATTTAACTTGGTTCTGTTCTACTGCAGCTTTGGTGTATCTATACCTGGTGATAACTGGGAATATATTTTCCTGGGTAATTATTTTAAAATAGGAAAGCCCTATGTTGGTGTATTCTCAGTTTGCTCATTTTCATTTCAAATATATTTTTATTTTTCTGGCAGAAGCCCAAGATAGGTGGAATCTTGCTTTAGGGTACATTTTCCACGATACTGGTGCAGAGTATATAGTTTCTCTTAATGATTGCAGCAACATTCAAGATTGCAGCCTTTTTATCTGCAGCTGACTTGTCTGCCATTCTAGCCATGTTCATGCTTACAGTCTTTGTCTTATGAAAAGATACATTTGTCCTGCTCTTCCTCCTCCCATCCCTATGGACTTCACGAAGCATGGAGGGCCATAGCCATACCAGGGCCTGCCTATTACTCTTTCTTGAAATTTATTCCACCAAGAATGTCAATCTATACTCAAATCATCAGGCCACCTGTCAAACACAGTCAGAAGCTTTGCTGTACTGTAAAAGGAAAGGCCTCCAGTCCAGCTCCTAATAGAGTCCTTGTTCCTATCTGATATCCCTTTAGCACAGGTTTTGCCTCCAGTCCAGCTCCTAATAGAGTCCTTGTTCCTATCTGCTATCCCTTTAGCACAGGTTTTGCCACCTTCATTTCTATTGACATTCTGTTCTTCTAGATTATTATCCAAATATCTCATTAGGTTGTGTTTACAGTGCTCTAAAGCATGTCTAACATGCAGTTATTAAATTCTTTTACCTTGTACCCACAAAGTAATTCCAGGGATTTATAACTGTCATATTTACTGTAAAACAAAAACAACAAAAACAAAACAAAACAGAAAAAAAACCTACTATTTTGGAGTATTGATTTTCACAACTCCTTTTCTTATTGTTGTTGTCCAATGATACAAAACAAAGAAACATATGGGGTGATGGACTTATGGTTTGAAGGAATATCATTTATTATTGTGGCTAAGGTATGAAGCCTCACCTTATAATGTCAGTAGGAGCATGCTGCTGAGATTCCTCGACTAATTTCCTATAGAACAGGAAGTGGGGTGGGGCTACTAACCCAAGGCCCACTCAACTAGAGGCCAACTTCTTTCGAGTAAGACTCCTACCTCTGAAAATTTTCATAATCCACAAAAACAGTGCTACTAGCTGGAGATTACATTTTCAAACAGTGAATTGTGTGAGATAATTTTTCATACCCAAATAATCATTGCATCAACATTAAATGTAATTCACCAGGATGTCAAAGCAGCTATGCCATTATCTTTAAAGTTTAGCCTCAGAGTTCAGAGAAGTTTAGCCTTTAATTCAGAGAGATACCTTTTCCTTTCTTTCCCAGTTCAAATCAGTTTTAACAACTTATGAGTTAACCATTGTTTACTTCTAGGCTGTTAGATCCCTGTAGGATTACACATGTTTTTTTCTTTTTTTCCTCAGCATCCAAGCCTGGACTGCCAAACAACTCTGTGTCCTGCATTAACTCAGCAGGCTTAAATCCCTCTATCCCTTCCACAGCAGGACCTCTCACAAAGGCTATTTAGCCTAGGAGAAAAAATTGCATCTTTTCACAAGTGCAGACAGTAACTGGAGCATGTACTTCTGCTCATGGGATTCTGAAAGGTCAAGCTTGCTGTCTGGACATGCTATATTATAGTAATTACTTCCCTTGGTTTCTCCTCCTTAAACACTATTCATGGGTTCCACTGAGTCCTGACCTGATCTCCAAAGGCTGCTAGTTCCTGAGTTACTATTGCAAGAGTAATATTGTACAGCCACATGACAAAGCCATAAATAAGAACCCAGTGGGATATAATCTCCATAATAGGAAATAGTAAAATAATAATAATACTACTAATAATAAGAAGAATCACAAACCTTTTCTTATCCACCAAGTCTAGACACTTAGGTCAACGCAGTATTAAAACTATGTTAAGATCATGTGACTACTTAACACAGTATTACAAAATAAAATTTGCAGATAATATTATTAACTGATATCTCACTTGCTCGTGTTCTCTAGGTAAGAAAACTTACTTTTAATGGCAAATTTGTCCCAAGATTTTCTCCATTTTAAATCGTGGGATGCCATAAACATATGCTTTATTTAACTGGTTTTCTCTTGAAATTTTCTGAATTTTTTTGTTGTTGTTGTATGCTTGCTTGCTTTGAACTGGGGTCTTCCTCTGTCTTTAAATTTATCATCCTTCAGGAACAGTCACAAGTTGTATTTCTGAAAAGGTCTTATATTTCCCATAACCTTTACACCTTTCTACCACACCCTTATAACCATATCATAGACTTAGAAATTTTAAGATAATTTTCATATATCAAAACTTCTTATCATTCACATTTCTCTGCCTTTGAATTTTCTGGAAAAAAACGTCTTTTCCTTGGCAGCTGTTCATATCTTCTTCCCTGACTCTGCTTGGCAGGTCTCAGCTGTTCAAAATTCACACTAAAAGATTTCCATGAACTGTTTGTTTGAACTGCATTTTAATGTTTGCACATGTACTCCTATTTTTACAACAATTTTCACATGCTATTAGATCTCAAACGTAGAGGCCCTGCCTGTTGGACAGTACAGTCCCAAAGTTAAATACAGTGTCTGAATCACACCAAAGCCTCCAGGGAAAGTGGTTTCTGAGAAAAGCACAGCAGAAGGAATTGTAGCTAGAATCGTTGCACAGAGGTCACATACTGCTTCCATTCAGAACTGAAAACAGAACAAAGTTAAATGTCACAGCCTCATATAGTTCTTGCTTTGAAATTAATTCTGAAATATGTGTAAAATCAATACAAATAGTATGCAGAGTGGAGACACCGAGGCAGCTCCATGTCTATTTCTTCATTACCGAAATTGTATCATTTGCTTACAATAGCTCCTCAAGTATACACACACAATTTTCAAATCAAATGTCACGTTAGGAAAGTGTTTTTCTTAGAAGAAAAACAACCAGGCTTCACTGAGTGATTTGCAAATGTTACCTTATCAATTCTACTGAAGGCAGATTGTTTATGCTCCAAATGAATGCAACTAAAGGAAACATGGGTATAGGCATGAGAGTGTGTATGTCATCAATGATGATTTGCCCTTAATATACTAATTTTTGCCCAGTCTCTTTTTTAAAATCACATATGAAGGCAAAACAACTGAGATCATTCAGACACTGGGCCACTAACCAGGCAGCATACATGAGCTGGTCTGAGGCTCCCAACACATATACAGCTGAGGACTGCCTGGTCTGGCCTCAGTGGGAGAAGATGTGCCTAACCATTGAGAGACTTGAGGCCCCAGGGAGTAGGGATGCCAGGCAGGGAGGTGGCATATATCTTCTTAGGGACAGAAAGAGAAGGAATGGATTGAGGAGCTGTAGGAGGGCAGACCAGGAGTGGGATAATGATTAGACTGTAAAATAATAATAAAAAATGCCATAGTACCTAAGCAAGAATGACTTTCTGTTATTCTGTGTAGTGTGAGAGACTGCATGCTTTTAGTAGTAAAATTTCTTTTTGTTTCTCTGTAAGATACACATGTCATTTTCTCTTTCTCCATATGGGTTGTCTATAGACCTTCATGTCTCTAACATTGGAAAACTGTAGGAGGTAACAAAACATGCATGTCATTTTCTCAGATTTTACCATGTGGTGGAATTCTACAGTTGACATGCTGCTTCAGGCATTTCTTGATTACATATAATAAAACAGCACACTCCCAACAGTGCAGCAGATATGTATGTATAGATATGAACCACTTGTTTTGAGGAGAGCATCAAGTACCTACTTTCAGTGTGCTCTTCACTACAATTCTTTGAAACACGGGACTGAATTTTAGTTATCCATCTCATCCACATGTGTTGATAAAGATGTTTATAATCTTAGTCATAATCTCAATTCTTATTTCCGGTTTTCTGCACTTGCTTTCTTTCCTTTTCTTTCTCCTGTGTGAACCTATATGTTTTAAGTTCTCCATATGTGGTTTTCTATCATCCATGATGAAACGTTGACTACAAGAAAAATAAAATTCCCCTCAGTTCCCTTTAACCATGAAATGCTAGAAGATACCAGTGGTTTTCAACACTTTCAGGGGTTCTAATGACCTAAGAAAACACAGATATTTTACATTACAATTTATAACAGTACCAAAATTACTGTTTTGAAGTAGCAATGAAAATAATTTTATGGTTGGGAGTTACCACAATATGAGGAATTCTTTTAAATGGTTACAGCATTAGGAGGGCTGAGAACCATTCAGATAGACAATGTTAGCATATAATTACGTATTGATTATATGTTTTCCTTTATGTTTCACTTATGCACAACTTATTTCCCCAAAGATGATCTAAGACTTTTACTAATATCATGCCATAAATTATTTAAATCCTCTAAAGGCTAAACAGTGGGGATGGAAAAAGAGCTGCTTCTTTAAGAACGGGGTTGAATTTGTTTTCCTTGCAGATTCAAGGACTCTTGCCCACTTTTATATAGCTTTTAGTGCTTGAGTTTCTTTCTTCTCCCTCTCAAACTTACAAATTACAATTCTCATTAAGACACAGGGCATGATAATACTAATCCACACTCTTTTCCAAAATTAATTTATTTGAACTTTATTTTCATGTCAAGTTTTTTATTTTTATGCTGCTTTGACAGTTAACAACAATTCTTTATAATGTTATGGTTTATAAACTTTTCATCCTCAATGCTGTATGTGATAGCATTAACTACCACCAAATATCAACTTCCTACTTCACAAGACCTGTTGCTTTTTGCAGAGAAAGAGTAGGTCATATGACATTAAAATAAAGAAACTGAAGTGAAATAATTTTGAATTATTAAAGTGGGGTTTTGAAACCCGAGTGATATATCTCTGACCTCTCATGATAACACTCAGAGAAAATTGAGTAGAAGAACAGACACTAAGTACCTGTATCAAGGATCTAGAATGACAGAATGATTTCTGTCCTGTGGTGTTGTTTGCAGACTCAGCTTTGAGACCTGTGATAAAGCAACTTTCTGCTGTTGAAACCTCCCTGCTTTATATTTCTTAATGATGGCAGCCATAGGAACCTAATGTATTTCTTCAATTGGTAAAATATAGATGAACAAAGTAATATTATTCCTTAATGCCTGGTTTGATTTAAGTCTGATAAATATGAGTGTTATTGTACTATTATAATGACCATACAACAACAACAACAACAACAACAACATCAACTATAACAACAACATCTTGGCATTAGACATGTGCTGTTCACTGCATGGTTCAAAAGAAATCAGAATAAAAACCACAAAATGGCCATGGATAAATTATCCATAGAACCACTGTAGTGATTCACTCCCTCTAACTAGGTCCAAACTCCAAAAGTTCCTACAATCTCCAACATCAGGCCAACCAGATGGGGATGAAAAATTCAACAGATAAAGCACTATGTGGTCATCTCTATTGAATTTGTAAAAAACATTTTACTATTGTAATACTGTTAAAAAATGGGAGCAGATGCAGAGTACTGCTTGTAGGTAAGTATAAGTTTCCTTCCCTGGGTGTCAGGAGCCATTTTACCTGACATTACCTGCTTCAGCAGGCTTGAGAAGTACAAGGTTGAGCCTCTCTCATGGGTAGGAGCTGGAAGACTGTCACAAGAAAAGCCACAAGATATTCCAGCCTCAACTTACCTAAGATGTTCCAGCCCAGCCCTAACCAAACTTACCCAAGATGTTCCAGCCCAGCCCTAACCTCAACTTACCTAAGATGTGCCAGCCCAAACCGCAGAACGTTCCTACTTACACAAGCAGCAGATGTGCCAAGCAGATAACCTTTTCCCACTCCCCGCTGTAGCCCACCCCTCGCTTGTGTGAATTTCCTCATTTGAGGACTATCTAACTAAGGAATTTTTGCTTATTAAATGGAGACCTTGACAATAGACTTCCTGCTTGGTCTTCTTTTTTGCTCCCCCCTTTGACCCTCAAGTAGCGCCTCTTCGGGACCCTGAATAATTGGACCTGCTGGACAGGTTCACCTGGGAGCTCAGAGAACCTCCTGCAAAAGGGGAGGAGGAATGGTCTGAACCTTATAGGACGTATGGTGGGGGGAAACTGGGGAAAGGGAAAGCCTCCAGAATGTAAAAAAAGAATATAGAATAAAAGAAAAAGAAAAAAAAAAAAGGATACTAGCAGAGCATGTGCCTGCAGAATCAACTAAGCAGGACTTATGGGAACTCATAGAGACTGAAACAGTAATTGTGGGCCCTGCATGGGTAAATTTTATAGGTCCTCTGTGTGTGTTATGGTTGTTGGCTTGGTATTTTTGGAGGACTCCTGACGTCTCTCAGGGTTTCCCTGACTTGTTTGCCTGCTTGTGGGATCCTTTTCCTCCTACTGGGTAGCCTTACTTGGATTTGGGATTTGATGTGTGGTTTTGTGCCTGGTCTTTTTTTTCCCCCCTAAGGGGCAGCAAGGGTGTGAATCTGGGGAAGAGGCAAGTTGGGGAGTGAGCAAAAAAGTGTGGAGGGACTGTAGTATGGATGTATTGTATGAGAGAAGTATAAATAAAAATAACAGAGAGAGATAGAGAGTAAGCAAAAGAGAGAGAGAGAGAGAGAGAGAGAGAGAGAGAGAGAGAGAGGAGGGAGGGAGGAAGCGAGGGAGAGGAGAGGGGAAGGGAGACGGAGAGAGAGAGGGAGAAGATGTATCTTGATTCAGGTCAAGTTCAAATCTTGTGTTAGGTTATTAATAATTGCATTTAATGAAGATTTGAATGGCTATTCTATGGCTGATGATTATTTGCATTTTGTGTGTTGTGTATGTGTGTCGTGAATTCCACCTCTGCCTCTTCGTTTTAATATCCATGTTTTTTGACTTCACCGTTTGTATTTAAAAGCAATGCCTCACTATTCAATGGTTGAAATATTATTCTCCATGTGATCTTTCAATTGTACTCTCTAGAAAATACGTTTCTGCTTCTCTTTAAATTTCTCTATCTCCAAACAAATGAACTAACCACAAATCTGTTCTTTTGCATCCTTTAACCACTACATTCAGCCCATCTGCATAAAATATCTTTACTGTCCTAAGCTGATATTCTGCATTCATCTACTTCGTTGCTGCCCAACAACTCACATCTCAGTATGTAATAATATGTTTTATAACTTATTTTCTTTCTTCTATTATTATCTTAATTTCCTTGAATTTAATTTTCAAGTACTTTTTACAGTATATGATTTTAATAAATATTGATTCATCCACAATTATGTGAGAAAAATATTTCATCATGAAAATAAATTTAAGCAAGTACTGCCCATCACGCTAGCTACTCAGAACAAACCGTAAGGAAAACAACATTCTGAAAAGGTTAACCAGACCCAACACAACACAACGAATAAACAATCCCAGAACAGTTCGTAAAAAAGTGAATCTATACCCCAATAACAAAATCAAAGATATTAATAAAAACCTTTCATAAATAACTTTCAAAATTAATGGCATGAAATTATACAATAAAAGCACATAGACTAAATATTGGATTACAAAACAGGATATATCTTTCTGTTGCATCCAACAAACACACCATACCACCAACGAAAGGCATTTAGCAGGGGAGGTGGTTCTCAGTCTGTGGGTTGTGGCCCATTTGGGTAATTGAATGATCCTTTTACAGGGGTCTAATATCAGATCTCCTGCATATTAGGTATTTATATTATGACTCAAAATAGTAGCAAAATTGCAGTTATGAGATATTAATGAATCTAATTGTATGGTTGGGGTCACCACTATTTGACTTCTACTTATGCCTAACAAGTTTAACTAGCCTCATTTTTGAAAGATACTATCTTTGTTCTGGTGTATGTTTCTGTATTCTTTATTAAAAAAAATAAGGTGTCCATGGGTGTGTGGATTTACCATCGATGTGTTTGATCACCATGTCTGTTTCTATCATAATAAATAGCATATAAAATGCTATTTTTATTAATTTGTTTATTTATACAATTTGAGGTAGTGGGGAGAATGCTGATACATCCAGAAGTTCTTTAATAGCTCAGGATTGTTTATTTCTTTTTTATGAAGCTGAGAATTGTCCTCTTAAGATCTTTAAAGAATTGTGTTATAATTTCAAAGGGTATTACATTGAATCTGTAGATTATGGTAGGTTGACCATTTTTACTATATTAATCCTATTGATTCATAAGCATGGAGGGTCTTTAAATCTTCTGATATCTTCAATTTCTTTTACAGTGACTTAAAGTTTATATCACACACAACTTTTACATGCTTGGTTAGCATTATACCAAGATATTTTATGTGATTTGAGACTTTTTCAAAAGTTGTTATTTCCCAGAAATATTTCTCAGTCCATTTGTTATTTTTGCAGGAAGGCTATTGAATGTTTGTAATTAATGTTTATACAGTAACTTGCTGAAAGTGTTTATTATGTGTAGAAGTTTTCTGGTGGCATTTTGTAGAACTCATGTATACTATTATATCATCATCAAGTCAACATCTTCATTTTCAAATCATATACCCTTGAACTACTGAAGTTTTCTGATTGTTGTAGTTAAGACTTCAAGTACCATAATGATTAAGCATGGAGAAAGTAGCAAACCTTGTGTTGTTCCTGACTTCAGTTTAATCATTTTTTTTTTTTTTTAGTTTCCCTCCTTTTACGTTGATGCTATTGGCCATAGTATGAACTGCTTTTATTGTGTTGAGTTATGTATCTTGTATTCCTAATCTCTCTAGGACTTTTATTAAAGATGTTATATTTTTTGTCAAAATTTTTTCTGCATCTAATAAAATGATCATGTGTTTTTTATGTTGTATTATCTCTGACTCTCTGGAATAAAGTCTATGTGATCATGATGGATGATATTTTTCATGCATTTGCAGGTTCAGTTTCAAAGCATCTTATTGGTAATTTTTGAGTCTATGTTCATAAGAAATTGCTCTGTAATTCTCTTTATGTGCTTTGGTCATTGGGATAAGTGTGGCCTTATAAAACCAATTGGCCGTTTCCCCATGAAAAAATAATTGCTTTCAAGTCAATGATAACCAACGTACAATTCATATAACATAGAGGTTAAATATGGAGTAAATGACTTCATATTTAAAATGGGTAAAAGACCTAATATTTTAAAATGTAAATCAGTATGGAGATAGAAGATAATCACTGAGCAAATAACTTGATGATAATGAATGGAGAGTATTATTTAAATAACACTAAAATTAAAAAGAAAAATACTATTTTCCTATTGTGTGATATAATTTTGTCACTATTATATAAGTTGAAATTTCAATGCTCAAAATACTAAAATAGTTTAGAATTTATTTCAGTAAACAATTTATTTATGATTATGTAAACATCAGATTTATTTAATTATTAATAAATAAATCTTTAGACCTAAGTGCCCTCACTCTTAAGTTAAGATCGTACTTTTTTGCTTAGAGAAAGGGAGAAGAGGGAGGAAATCTATTCAACATATGATAGCAATTTTCCTTTGATCACATCAAATGTACAATATGTGTAAAACAGTGTTCAGGAGTAGTTGATATATCAAATTCTCTGCTTTCAATTTGTGAATATATTTTGTATGTTTTCAATATAATAACATGGAAACATTAACTTCCATGGTATAATTTTGATTCTCTATGCACAAATTCCATCCACAAATGGTAGCATCAATAGCTGTGCCCATTACTTTTGATTAATATGGCATGTTCCCAAAAATTTCCTTTGGGTTATTGACATGCTTGAGGCTTATACCCTGAAATATTTAAATTCTAATAGCAAAAAACCAAGATTTTTACAATATGGCAATATTCATAAAAAATTTACACCAAAGAATTCTGCAACATGTATATTTACTTCAACAATGAAGACAGACTCTTCCAGGAGAGTGGGGACAAGTAACTAGCAAAAACAAGTAGAATGAACCTCACAAATTTATTGATGTTTAAGTTTCAAAACAATAATTTGTATATCATAGGTTCACAAAGAATATTGATGATAAATCTAAGAAATCCTTTACAAAATTAAGAAAAAATAACTAGGCATTTAGTCATTGTTTATAAGCTAAGAAGCCTTAGTTTCTCTTTTCAAGGACATGCATATTTTGCTTTGCCATCTGGGTCATGGTGATTCATTTTCTATGAAGACACCAGCTTTGTGCTAATTGCAAGAACATAATTCTAGTAGTCATAAGAAAATTATTTGGAGCTAAAGTATATCTGATCCTAATATACCTGTTTTTGTTTCCCCAAATTTTCTGTTCCTTTTCATAGCACTTTTCCATCACAGGATGAAGAAACTACACTTTTGATGGCTATATTATTTTATTAAATAAAACATACTTCCCTAAAAGGGCCAAAGAATAATAATACTACATACTGGTTTCAAAATGAATGAACATGTCTATATAGGAAAGACTGGTGTCTTCTTTACACTGATCAAATGAAGATTACTTTAAATTTGTCTTTATCTTCTCTTGAACAGAGATATTACCTCATAATGCTTCTAAACATGGACTTTCTGATGGAAGTTTATGATGGCCTAGGATGGGAAGATACTCAGTGATGACTCTGCTGACAAGTTGGGTATGTAATGAGTTATCCTGTCACCTACACAAGTGAAAACATCATTCCATCTCACAAGAAGAGTGTTAAGGGTAAGCTAAGTGTCATTTTCAGGATCCTCCAGCAGAAAGGTGACAGGTACTATGGATTGAATCAATAGTGAATAATGTTGCTCCCTTTTTGCTAGTATTTCTTCCATTGTCCCAGTCCACGAGACTGTTCGGTATTGATAACTCTGTCCAACAGCTAATGTTTGGGACTTCAGATCTTCTCTTCCTTGTCTATTTCATCCAATTGCTCTCTCTGCTTCCTTAGTAAAAACTTATTATCACTACCATTGTTGTTATTACTGGATGATCTATGGAGAAGAAACCATTTTCCTACAACAAAACAAAACAAACAACAAAAACAAAGCATCCATGATCTACTAAAAGAAAGCAAATTCAAACAACAGAACCAAGAGCAACTACAATGAATTTGTCTGATGTAGAAGAAAAAGAGACCCAGATTTCAGAATTTCTTTGGTCTTATGTCTCTTTCCACAAGAAAGAGCGATATTTACATTTTACCCAAGGAAAAAAATCATGCTTCCCACAAGTATAAACATGTAGTTTTTAAGATAGTCAGAGACTGCAAAGCAGCCAAAGCAAGGGAATTCCTTAAAACCTTCAAGAAAAATAAGAACAAGAATGTGTAACATCCTCATCATCTATATGGAAAACTAAAAAAATTAAATATGTTCTTAAAAATATTTATAAGGAACATTCTGTAAAATTTAGAATTTTAGCAGTCAGTAAATTTCATAAACAGTAAACTTTCTCTCCAAAAATAACTGATTTTCTATTTATAAACTAGCCAAGCAATTCTAAAAGTCATGTTGGGTTGATTCTTTTGTAGTTCAAATTACTGTTATTTATACATGTATTTTACAATCCCTTCTCACTAAAATTGACCTTGTAATCCTACAAATATTTATATTGTTTTAAAATGCTAAAAGTTAAATGATCTGGTATAACACATGAAAAGTGTATGAATTCAGGATCTACAAAAAGTATATGCCATAGTATGTCATTGTGTACACACTCTCCACAGAAATATCCTTACAAGTTTTGAGCTCTTTGATTTGCTATTTTATTTGTAACAAGATATTTAGTGAAATAAAGGGACAATGAGAAAAGGATTTGGAGACATGATGTGCAGAAATAAATAAAACCTATTATTCATGAGATTAGACATTCTCTTTGGAGAAGAAGATCAAGAGCCTCAATCATTTGTGCTTTTCCTTTACTTCTTCAGATTTATGATCATTATTAAGTATTCTATATATGTTTCCTTCTTGATGTCAGAGATAGGAGTACCCAGTGTACTCCTATGTGATCTTAACTTTCATGTAAGCATCCTACTATCTATATGGTCTGTCATTATCTGAGTTTCTGGGAAAACAGAGCATCTGGGAGTATGTCTTGAAATAGAAGTCCTTTATAAATGCAAGATAGTAGTTCTACAATCTAAGACATATTCTGGCACAGAAGAGGGCACCAGATCTCCCTATAGATGGTTATGTTCGGCCATGTGGTTGCTGGGAATTAAACTCAGGACCTCTGGAAGAGCAGTCAGTGCCATCTCTCCAGCCCAATTTCATTTTCTTTAGCACCTCATAATAAAGAGTAGGGGTCAATTAATGGGCTACTGTTGTTGTAATATATATTTATTGACATCATTTAGTTCTTATTATGGCCCAGCCGGCTTCACAAAAAAAAAAAAAAAAATTGAGGCAGAGTCCCATGTATTTATTTAATCAGCTTTAGGACACTTACTGGGTGATTATCCCTAAACTCTATTTCTTATGCTAGACTAGTTATTTGCCAGCTGCATTCCCTGGGTTGCTGTATGATTGTCACCTGGGGTATTCGTCATCCATCAGTCTGGCCTCAGAGGGTACTTCTCTGATCATGTGCTTCTGGTCCAGCCAACCTAAGGAGGACCCCCTGTTCTCCCTGTCTTCCTTCTTCTTCCCTTCTCTCTTCTGCCTTTTGTTCCCTACATATGACACCCAGACCAGAAACTGAAACCCCACCTACCTTTATTCTCTCCATTAATTGGTCCCCAGTCACTTTTATCTGACCAGTCAGAAAAGATTGATGAGAAGATTTCAGAACAATTTTCTGCATAATATCAGGACCATTTTATGCAGGAGCTTGTACCTACTACATGATAATTGTTAAAATGCAAGGGTTTTTGTGATCTAGCATCCGAACCATTGGTAACTTGCATCTGCCATGGCGGTAACATTTTCAATACAGAGATCAATGCAGACAATAAATATTTGTGGTGCTGAACATGAAGTATTCATTAAACATTTGCCATTGCATAACTTATTTTTCCTTAAAAAATATATCGACCATGAGGAGTAGCTCAAACAATAATTTGAAAGAAAGGAAATCATTTCTATTTTTAAGAAACATAAAAAGACTGTTTTGCTGGTCCAGGTATTATACTAGATTCTAACCTGGAAATTTTTTTTTTGTTTTGTTCTTTTGTTTTTGTTTTTTTGTATTTTCGAGACAGGGTTTCTCTGTGTAGTCCTGGCTGTCCTGGAACTCACTCTGTAGACCAGGCTGGCCTTGAACTCAGAAATCCTCCTGCCTCTGCCTCCCAAGTGCTGGGATTAAAGGCGTGTGCCACCATGCCCGGCTTCTAACCTGGAAAATTTAATTCTTGATCAGTTGTAGTTCTTGATTACAATATAACAAATAGCTAGTAATGCAATAAAAAAACACAACAGGAAAGCAAATGTGAAGTTAACTCCATCAACACTTTTGAGAGAAACATATAAGAAATATAATTCTACTCATGCCAAAGTGTCATTGGCGCAACTCTCCACAACTCTCTAAAAATTATCAGCGTGTCAAGCACTGAAATTTTGATTAAGATAGTATGATCTCAACTCTATCATAAACAATGCCAATATTTTTAAATATTTAACAAATTATCATAATTACATTTTTGTTTCTTCTTATGTAGTTACTCAGAACCCATTCACGCATTCTACCCAGGTGACCAGGTCATTTGTGAATGTGCCTTTAGAAGAACAAAAAGAGTTCAGTTGCAAGTATTCTGTTTCGCACTGTAAAAGATAAAAACTATGATTTCAAGTGAAATCTTCTAACAGCACTGCCATCCAAACAGGATATGCATTTTTAAAGCAAAGAATTTAAATATGTTCTGTCTATAAAACGGAATTTTAGAAGGGCATTCAATACTTTCTTGGTGTGTTATGAGTCAACAAAGACTTTTGTGGAATCAGCCCACTTCCTGAGGCCCCAAATAATGGCTGACTTCAAGTCTGAGTCAACTATGACAGATAAAAGTACACCATGAATTAGTGAAAAGAGATTTAAATCTCACACTTTATCATCTCCTGGATACCCAATTCTAAGTTACTTACTAATAATTAATTTACTATTCTAAGTTAATTATTACAGCCTCTTAACCTTGTTTTCTGGTTTATAAGCTTATTCAGCAAATATGTAAAAGGGAAGGAGGCTGGACAATGCCAGTTTTTGTTCCATGTGGGCAACTTACTAGTAGAGTCATAGAACATGGACTTATATGGTACATGAACATACCGGGTTTCCTTATTTTATTTTCATTTATTCATTTGATTGATTGATTTAAACCACTGAGGGATTTTTGTTTTGTTCCTAACATTTTATTGATTCCCTGTGAATCAATAAAACAAACAACCCGCAAACAAATCTGAGCATGGAATCTGCTGTGTGTTGTGGTTCATCACACTGATATTCATTGCAATGAGTCATTGAGCTAGTTTGAGGACTTAGGCTTCTTCTACACTAGCAACACTAGATCCTCGCTGGGACACCAATTCATCAATGTGCAGCAGGTAGCAATGCAGGGGTTGGCACCTGGTTTTGTTTGTTTGTTTGTTTGCTTGCTTTTAGAGCTACAAATGGTATAGGTGTTTTCTCAGCATTTTGCTTACCATAATCAAGACTTCCTATGAAGTACTGTTCTGCTCATGGGAATCATAAGATAAAAGCACTCATAGGAAAGAACTCAATTGAATAACATTAACTTTATTATTAGTTACAATTGTTTTGGAGATTGTCATTGTTTTGCAGCCCTCTATCATCATTCATAACTTTTCTGAGGACATATTTCTGGCTGCTACTTGCTTTTAGCTGTTAACACAACCATTGAGCTCAGGAGAGTATCGAATGAAGCTTGAAGCTGAACACAGTAGCGGTGGGATCCCCAACTGCATTTTCAGCTCCGCTACAACATCCAGGGATGGAGGTCCCTGTGTGCAAAGGCAACAAGACCTTCACAATATCAACCACAAAGAGACCCAGCTTTCTTCGCCCACAGTGGAGAATAATTGGTGGTGTGTGAATGACAAATGGAGCTGCTGATCTTCTGACAGCCTAGTTCTTACTTACCTGAAGATTCATCATCAGCAAAAGGAATGAAGAACAACCCCTGACTCTGACTAGCCCAACAGCTTCATAGCAGGCTTCCTTTGACAGCCTACAAATATGAAGAACCATATAAGTAACGGCATAAGTCAAAGGCCATCTAAAGCTCTCTGGCTAGCTATATAGGGAGAGTCATAAGAATGGAAGGCATAGAGCACTATGCCTAATTGTGGCCACCCTCAATTTTGTCAGGCTTTCTATATCAGCTAGTGGGTTGGACAGCTTTTTTCCTGACTGGTTCCATTTACACAATATTTGTATGCATACCCCAATCAGTAGCTACACAGTTTCATATGGTAAGGTGTGTGGACTCTGCAGAGACTCATTGGATTGCTCACTGTAGAAAGAAGAAATGGGAGACCTTACAGTTAGGCTCCTGATGGT
Source organism: Apodemus agrarius (assembly GCA_964023405.1). Classification (NCBI taxonomy): domain Eukaryota; kingdom Metazoa; phylum Chordata; class Mammalia; order Rodentia; family Muridae; genus Apodemus; species Apodemus agrarius. The sequence goes on along the minus strand of OZ030011.1, from coordinate 29,163,218 downwards.
TGTCCATCTCTTAGTTGGTTTGAGGCTTTGGCAAAACTGTTGGTCCTCACACATTTTGGCTCCCAGATGCTCCTAAGAGAAACAAGAGTACTTCTGAGTCCACTTGGACACAGGTTCCATGGAGACAGACCTGTTGGAGCCTGGCCACATGCAGGACAACTCAACTCCAGCTTCCACACTTCCTGTTCCTGCTCCAAAGAATGTTGCTCCTGTTGTGAAATCAACCATCCTTGACTCAGCCATGAAGACCTGCTACTTCAAATGCAATTAGGAGTTTTGTTCCCGCTTCCTTGATCAACTGTACAGAGGACATACACCTTTCTTGCCACTCATTTCTTGACCTGCTTTCTGTGGACTTGCTGCATGAGGTTGTCCTTGACCAGCATTGGGAGATGCTGAGAGCTTTGGGCTTACAACCACTTTTCCACTCCCAGCCCCTCTCGCTGGTACCCCTAAGCCAGCTCTGAATAGAAAGTTGGAACACCTGCAGCCTCTAGCATTTGTCACACTCTGTGCCAGTGAGGTCTTACTTAGAATTTCTACTTTCCCATTGAGGTTCTTATTTTCTCAGCTGAATTTTTGCTTCTTCATGTCACATACAAGGCTCTCTTCTTTACTCATGTTTGATGGTCTGCCCACTCTATTCTTGGTGCTTGGATAAAGGGTAAAATAGAAACCCAAATGAAGGTAAAAATGACTTTCTCAATTACAACTTCAACTTCTGTCTCAGAGCCTCCATAAAAGAAATTAATTCCGTAGATATTTTTCTTGTTTTATGTTTTTTTCCATTCTCACATAAATGTCTGATTGTTTTTCTTTGTTCAGTTATGTTTTAACACTGTATATTTTCATCCATATAACTCTTCAGATCTATCTCATATACAACCTTACCTGTTACCCATTACTAGATGTGGGTTGCTTCCTTATGAGCTATTTGATACGGAGACAACAGAAGCCACATTAAACTCTGCCTGTTGTTATTGCCTATAGCTTTACACTTTAAATAGAGGACAAGACTCACTACTGAAGACACAATATAGTTGGGTTACATGACATGAAGAAATCAAGCTTAGAGAACTTTTAAGTGAAACTGCTGGTGAAACTTAGTAGTATTGGAAAACATTCATTTCAGTGTGGTAAAACCAAGAATGGATTTACCTAGCAGTCAATAACAGATGCTACAATACCGACCTGTGGTGCAAAATGTGTCCATTGGTGGAAGAGTAACATGAAGTTGAGAGTAGTAAGCAACCACTTCACTCTGTGATTGGATTATTTGATGCCCTTTTCCATAAGAAAGAGTTCATGATTGGTACACTGCAGTGGTTTCAATGAGACAGTACCCACAAAGTTTTTGCATTTAAATGTTTATTTTCCATTTGATGGATGTTTGGGGAGGTTTAGGAGGTTTGTATTCACTGGGGGAGGATTATATCATTGGAATAACACTTTGGAGGTTTAAAAGCATCTCACTATTTGCAGTTTGAAACTTTGCTTGATGTTTGTGGTTCAACATGTGAGCACTTAGCTTTCTGTTCCTTTCATCGTACCTGTTGCTTACTGAAATGCTGTCCCAGACATAAAAATTATAATTCCTAGGAAAAATAAACTCTCTTTTGTCTAAGTTGCCTTGATGATAGTGTTTTATCACAGCAACTGAAAGGTAAGCAATACAGTAAAACTAAAGTAAGACACTATAACTTGTTCAAAAAGTCATGTCATGGGAGGCTATATGGGCAGGGACAGAACCTACTACAGTTACTTTAAAATATATATGTTATTGTCAATATATGATTTCTAAATACATATGTAGATAATCATAGATTAGTGCTTCTCTTTAACTTAGGCAGAAAGACGTACTCATTCGCAGCTAATAATTCATGAGGCCTTTTTTCCACAAGAAAGAGTTCTGTAGTGGTTTGAATAAGATAGTACTCACATAGTTCTTGCATTTAAATGAAAAAATAATGGTTTCTGAAGATGGATGTTTAGGTATGAGGAAGGGACACTGTTACAGAGGATGTGACCAACTATGTATGAAATTTACAACAAATAATGATAGTCTACAAAAGGAGAAATTTCTCTTCCTATACAAGGAAAGGTATATTGAACAATTAAGCAGAACTGTCCATTTCTTCTTTCAAGGTTCTTTTCTGATGATCCTCTCAGTGCAAGTACTATGAAAATAGCTTCCCACAACATGTTTTTCACCCTTGAGTTATATTTCCAAACACTGGTATTCCATAGATATTAAATAGATGTCAAACGGGAAGGGGGGATTTCATAACCTAAAAATTATGGGGATTTTTGGGCTTAAACAATGATATATTTTAAACATTCTCAGAGATTTTTTGAAGTAATATACAGTATAAATGTTTATGCAGGGAATATATTATAGAACAAATTTAGGCTTCTTATTGAAATCAAATATTGCTCAGGTAACACTTCACATTAGTTTTATTCTTTATCTGCTATTATTTGAAAATGAAATGTAGTCAATATGCTCATGTATTTTATGCTTTTTCTCTAGCTAGTCGTGTTATTTGGAGGCATTCTACAAATTTCAAATAATGGGGTCTATACAGACAGAGTAGGATGACTAAGAGGAAGTTGTGTATCACTAAGGATACACAACTGGACTGTGATTGTCTCTGGCCTCTTTCTGTCATGCTCTCTTTGCTTCCTCTCCACATAAAATTCTCATCTGTCACAGATTTCTATCACCTTTATATTCTGACCAAGCATTCACTGAATGAACTTTCTGAGCAAAGAAATCAAAGTAAAACTTTCTCCCTGTATTATTAAATAGGAAGGAGAAATGGAGAAATAGTGAATGGAAACCATATTTCTGGATGATAAATAAAAATCCAAGGAGATATATTTTTGCTAGATTTGTTCAATATAACATGTTGCTGGAGTTCATCCGGCTTCTTGTGGATGGTTTATTGCCTCTCTTACTTGCTCTGTTTTGAACATCAAGTTTTGAAAGGATAAATTCTCTCTTAATTAGCAATTGGTTTATCTCACTAGACCATGATAAATTATTACTCTTATCTCAAAATAAAATACAAACACCATTAATGATTAATGAAATAAAATGCTCAGATCTTTAAACCATATAAGCATGAGATTTGACTCTGACTCTCTAATGCACTGAATTTCAAGAGGTTGACAGAACTCCATCCAAAGCAATGTTTCTGGTTTTTTTCCACTTAAGGACTTCATTTGCACTGTAGTCATTCTGTTCCTATGATCTGGAAAACATCTGCAAGGGGTGTCACCTCTTCTTGTCCCTATGTATAGTAAATTTGAAAAGGAATATACAATCTCTCTGCACAGTCTCTTCCTGCTAAAGACTTTGTAACAGTCCTGTCAATCAGCAAATATTTCTACTCTGCTAAATACCAGTCACTGGACTGGGTCAGAATACGGACTCTCCCAATTATACCTACTAAAGCATCCCATTTGCACTCAGGTCGAATAAAATTCTCCTTCACAGTCTGATAAATTCTTCATTTTTGTTTCATGGACTCATCTTTCTTCATACCCCATTCATTCATATATGCCACCTACTTTCTGATTATTTTATAATGCACTAAGTAATGTGGTGATTTGAATGAGCATTGCCAGCATAGACTCAAATGTTTGAATACTTTGTCCCTTGTTAGTGGAACTATTTAGAAAAGATTAGGAGATGTGGATGTGGTCTTCATGAAAAATTTGTGACACAAAGGTGGCTTTAAAGTCCAAAAACTCAGGTTTGGCAGATTCTCTCTCTGTCTCTCTCTCTCTCTCTCTCTCTCTCTCTGTCTCTCTCTCTCTCTTTCTCTCTCTGTCTCTATATATCTGTCTCTGACTCTGTCTCTGTCTCTCTTTGTCTCTGTCTGTCTCTCTCTGTCTCTGTCTCTCTGTCTCTCTGTCTCTCTCTGTCTCTCTGTCTCTCTCTGTCTCTCTCTGTCTCTGTCTGTCTCTGTCTGTCTGTCTGTCTGTCTGTCTCTCTCTCTCTCTCTCTCTCTCTCTCTCTCTGTGTGTGTGTGTGTCTGTCTGTCTGTCTGTCTGTCTGTCTGTCTGTCTGTCTGTCTGTTCCTGGGGAACAAGATGACTTCTCAAATGTCAGCCACTGCTCTACCATCATGCCTGCTTCTCTCCATGCTCTGTACCATAATGATCATGAACTAATCTGAAACTCAGTGGAAACCCCTAATAAGATGTCCTTTTCTGTAACTTGCCTTGGTTGTGGTGTCTCTTCACAGCAATAGAACAGAGACCAAGACAACACCCATATGTCTAAATTCTTGTATCCTTTGTGTTAGAATATCACTTTCCCCACGTTTTTTCTTCTCCTGAAGTCTCTCTTTTTGAAAATATTAATTTCATATTTTTGATTTTTCCCCCTGAGACAGGGTTTCTCTATGTAGCCCTGGCTGTTCTGGAACTCACTCTGTAGACTAGTCTGTCCTCGAACTCAGAAATCTGGCTGCCTCTTCCTCCCAAGTGCTGGGATTAAAGGCATGTGTCACCACTGCCCAGCTATTTTTAAAATTTTAAAGCATTTTTTTATACAATAAATTCTGATATTTTCCCTCCTCAAATAACTGAAAAGTTCTCCCCAGCTTCCTATTCGCTCAAGCTTATGTTATTTCATTCTACTTTTTTCAAAGGAGAAAACAAAAATCAAACCAAAGTAAAAGATAAGAAAGCCTCAAAATAGAAAAAAAAGAAAAAAAGAAAACTAAAATCAAAATTAACAATCAAAAGACCAAGAAGAAAAAAATGTCAAAAGGAGTCAAACTTTCACAAACAACAAAGCATAGAATTCCTTTTCTGTGGCCAGCTGTAGCTAGGCACAGGGACCTGGCCTGATGTAGGGTTGTAAAAACTGATATTCCCTTTGCTAGTGGGTTTCAATTATAAGTCATTTCTTGATTAGGAGGGGAGGTTTGTGTTTTCAGTGCTTAGACACAGTGCGTTCTGAATCTCTGTAGGTTTCAAGTCTCTTTAAGTGTTTCTGTGATTGATCAGTTGTGTGCCCCAGAGTAGGAAAAGGAGGAGGAGGAGGAGGAAGAGGAGGAGGAGGAGGAGGAGGAGGAGGAGGAGGAGGAGGAGGAGGAGGAGGAGAAGCAGCAGGGACTGCTGCAGGTCATGGGATGAGTCTTTTATCTGGTCCATGAAGCATACAGGGATGTCTGGTGTATGTCATGGCAGCAGACTGAGGTGAGGTGCTGTTGCCTAGACATGAGGCTCCTTGTTGGGTCCTGGAGATGGCTGCAAAGAGCTTCTGCCTACCATTGCACCTGATGCTAACAATCATTATTGTTTCATAAATTTTTTTTGTGTGTTCATCCATTTCTTTATCAGAATATCAAAAGAGTTAGGATTCTTTTGAACCCCAAAATAGATTCTGAAAAAAAATTCAGGATACCAATTCTGAAAACAAATTTATTATATTATTGTTATTATTAGATACATCTCTTGTAAAGTTCTTTTCCTATTGGGTGAAATGTAAGAATATATAGGTCCTACGTTTGAAAAAAGAAAGAAAAATAAAAATATGCCCTCTACTTCTTGCTTTCAATGACACTCAGATTCAAATGTATTCCTTTGTCATTACTGCCAGAACATAGGCCATATTTCCAGATTCCTTTATTATTCAAAATGGTAGCCCTACTAGGCTTTGATATAGAAACAGGGATAGTTAAGAATTGTCTTGCAGTCAAGAACACCCACCATAGAATTTAGGTAAGCAGAAAGTCTGTTTCATGTTTGAAAACTAGAACTGTATAGTACAAAAATATAAATATCAACAATTCTTTAAAATGGTTAGCTTGAGAAACACCTTAAAAAATGTTCAACATCATTAGTCATTAGGGAAATGCAAATCAAAACAACCCTGAGATTTCACCTCACACCAGTCAGAATGGCTAAGATTAAAAACTCAGAAGACATCAGGTGTTGGCGAGGATGTGGAGAAAGAGGAACACTCCTCCACTGCTGGTGGGAATGCAAGCTGGTACAACCACTCTGGAAATCAGTCTGGCGGTTCCTCAGAAAACTGGACATGATACGGAGGACCCAGCCATACCACTCTTGGGAATATACCCAGAAGATTCCCCAGCATGCAATAAGGATACATGCTCCACTATGTTCATAGCAGCCTTATATATAATAGCCAGAAGCTGGAAAGAACCCAGATGACCCTCAACAGAAGAATGGGTACAAAAAATGTGTTATATATACACAATGGAGTACTATTCAGCCATTAGAAACAATGAATTCATGAAATTCTTAGAGAAATGGATGGAGCTGGAGAACATCATACTAAGTGAGGTGACCCAGTCTCAAAAGACTACCCATGGTATGTAGTCACTGATAAGTGGATATTAGCCTAGAATCTTGGAACACCAAAGACACAAATCACATACCGAGTGATGTCTGACAAGAAGAAAGGAGTGGACACTGGTGCTAGAATGGACCAAAGCATCATTGTGGGGGAGTACAAGAGCAGGGAGGTGGGAGGGGGTGGATGAGGGAGCAGGGGGAGGGAAAAGGGCATGATGGACCTTTGGGGGTGGGGAACCAGAAAAAGGGAAATGAAATGTAAATATAGAATATATTCAATAAAAATTTTAAAAAAAGAAAAGAAAAAAATAAAAGAATATAAGTACAATCTCAATAAAGAATGTCAGAATTAAACGAAAAAAAAATGGTTAGCTTTGTGCTTTTCATATTTCCTTACTGAATGTGGTAAAACGTTCCTTAACAATATTTAAATGTTTGTATTATGTGTATGTCCATGTGCATGGATGTGTGCACAGCTATGAGAAGGAAGCATAGAGTTAGTTAATTGGAGCTGGCATTAAAGGTATTTGTGGGTATCTGATATGGATGCTGGGAGCCCAACTGAGCTCCTCTGCAAGAACAGTAAGTACTCTTAACCACTGATCCATTTTTCTAGTCCTCAGTGGTTTGGATTTTGAAAGATATTATGGTTACCAACTGCTTTTTTACAATCACTGATAGAACTACTTGCTGGTATTTCATTGGGACTCTTTCTCATTAGGAAGCAAAGAGAATCAAACACCACTTGGGCTTTATAAAAATAGACATAGCCCTAAAATCAAATATAATTTTGAGAAATCTCCATATGTGCTATACTTGCCTTAGGCTTTTAATTTTAAGTTATTTTTAATTTGCAACTACTTCTTGTCTTAATCATTTCAAGGAAACTGAGAACCTGAGAAATCAAGACAAACACTGGAGCTTGGAACTCCTGCATTTTTCATTCCTGTAACAATTCCCATCCTTCTCCAATGCTAATCAATTTTACAGATTCTTACAGTAACTCTTCTCTGTTAACCTCATCTGTCTCTGAAGAAAATAGCACCAGTAATTTAAACAAATCCTCACTCACCTAATAAAACCCATAGTCTTATATAACAATAGGGCTCCATCAAAATTCAAGCCCTAACTGCTACTCATTTTTATATTGTTTCATTTAAAAAGTCTTTGGGAATGTCTCTGGGTTTGAATGTGTTTCTCTTACTAGTTGCATGACTTGCATATACTGCAAATGCTTAGTAAACATGGGCCTTATTTGATGCTACAGGGATTAACAGAAACCGAATATTTCTTTAAAATCAGACCCTCTTTAAAACTCTAATGACCAAGAAAATGTCAGAATTTCAAGGTCCAGGCTATGGTGTGAGATTTGACAATTCTGCAATTTTTTATATGACTAAAAAATGCAGACAGACAGATAAACTTACAGATGTGTGTCTGAGTAAGAACAGTGGCTGGTGAAGTAGCAAAACTTAGCAATTGTACGTAGGGGTCAGCTTCTCCTTAGGTGAATGAGAACTAGGTAGGCGGTTTGAGCGGCATAAAGCAGAAAACTCAGTGGGAAAGTAACATGATGTTACTCAAATGAAAGGCAATACATCTGAAACGGTGACCATTTAGACTTATGACTTGCATTTGTGACATTTTGAATTAACAAACCTTGATAATAACTTTTTAAATTTCAGGATCTAGACACATCAGGTTTCAGTAACTTGGGAAGAGCATGTAGCTGAGAGAAGACCAGTAATGTCTGATCTTATGCTTTAGACTATGCCTTCAATCTTGCCTCTTCTCCCTGAAAAATGACCTGGAACTCTGTGGTTATTATTATTTACAAATAAACCAGTTATCAAATAATTATAACAAAATAATGTCATTTATAAAATCTCCAGAAATGTAAAATTTGTCCTTAGGTTCGAATTATACAATATCATTTTATGGATAATGCTATCTACCTTTACATGTATAATTATATATATTCATATATATAATATATAATCATATTTAATCAAAGAATATTCTGCATATGTGATTCATGAGAAATATTCTCTTTCTTATAAGATCATAGCCAATATCAAATGTTCATAGATTGACTTAACATATGATTGTTGAACAATAATGTTACATTCACTTCTTGCTAGTCCTCATCTAATGGATAGCTCTAATGACTCATGTCATGGCATCTTTCTATTAATAATTGAGGAAGCTGTCAGTTCTATAAAGAAACCAAGGGAGTTATACAAATTCTTGCAACCCCTTAGCTCTGGCACATCCTCTGCTGTATGATTGCCACCATCACAGAAGATTAAATGAAAATCCATTTCCATTTGAATGATGTGATCTTTCTGTTGTTTCATTATTAAAAACACACGATTCATTTGGAATGCACAATTGTATTCAAATGGTTATTCATGGATTTAGAGGCACTGTTTACTTAAAAGAACACAGTCTCTATTTTTACATCTAAATGTGCTGAAATGATTCAGATTGAGTGCATCTGTGCGAGAAGATAGAGACTTTGCAAGACTTTTCTCTTGTCTAAACCAGCTCCCTGGCACTTAAAACAGAACTAAATAATCTTGCTTGATTTCCTTTTGTTCCAGTGCAGGATAACTTCTGATTACCTCTTTAGGGAACCTGCACATTTGCTCTGTATGCAGTCTACCAGTGGGGGTAGCATACATTCAGAAATTGTCATTCAAGTGCAGCAGGCAAATACAGAAGAGTGTGAGACAAATTTAAAGGCCCAGTCACTCAATTTGAAAGATGCTCATTCAGAAATAATAGCCAGAGTCCAAAATGGAAAGAAGCAGAGTGAAGCAAAAGGAAAGTACACACAGCCATGGCGTGGGCATGAAAATGAACAGAGACCTTAGTTCCTAATGAGTACCAGTTGCCATTACAGAAAAGCCACTGACGCTCACCTGCTCACCCTTGCCTGCCTCTCAAGTACACCCACCTCTTAAGGTCTCTAAATGCCAGACTCAATGAGAAATATTACTAAGACCTGGATATCAGAAAGGATAGGAATGAAATTGAATATGAGTCTTGAAGGAGGAACCACTTTTAAAGTCTTTTCTTCATTAAAAATCTATTTACTTTTCCAAAGGAGAGTTAGGAAATTACAAGCATGCCAAAATTGAGTTGCCAGGGGAAAAAAATCTAGAGTTTGTTCTCCTGTCAACTTTAAATTTGGTGTTTATGATTTCTATACACTTGAACTACACTTAAATTCGCCATATATGTGTGCGTGTGCAGATGTATGAATGTGTGTGCAGGCACCTGTATGGAGGTGTGCATACCAGAAAGCATATATGTGAAGGAGGGAAGAGGACGATACAAAGTGGCTTCTATTAGTCACTGCTTTTCACTTTGAGACACAACGTCTCACTGAACTTGGAGCTCAAAGTTTTTGGTAGGCTGGCTGGCCAAGGAACTCTTGCATTGCTTTTCTCCATTTCCTGGTGGTGCAGTTTCAGCCATGTGCTGACATGCCCAGCTGCTACATGAGTGATAAAGGTTTGAACTTGGGTTCTCTTGCTTGGACAGAACATGCTCTTACCACAGCCTTGTCTAATTGATATTGTTATTACCTGAACGCTTTAGATTATTCTTATGGCAATATCTATGACTCCATACTTTTATGTAGTGACATAATTATTATATGCAAATTTGACACCTGAAATGGAAATCTTGCCAGTAAATTCCTTTGTATTAATCTCATTTTTGTGAGACTCATATTTAAATACTTAGTAAATACTTAATGACTGCTATTATATTGAGTTTTAGGTAGGAGTATTTATAAGTGTTCAATTTAGGATATAAGTTCAGATTGAGAAATACCAGAAATGCTTTAAGGATGCCTTAATGGACTTGTTTTTTGCTTTTGGGGAAGAGCCTAATTCCTCAAAATTCTCTTGATGTAAGAGGCAGGCTTCCCTAAGGGCCTGACATATCCTAAGCAATTGCTTTACCAAAACCACTGGTAACACTTATCTTTGAGTGACTTATTGATGTCCTAGAAACTTAACAAAAATGTAGACATGTATTTGAATTGTAATAAATAAGAAATTGTATTTTAACAAGACCTTTGAGTATCACAGATACTTACAGGAATTGGAGAAACTACAGTCTAAACGATTTTGTGTGTAGCCTGTTTTATGGTGACAACTGGTATGTATAGGCTAGTGATTCTTACACTACTATAAAGGGACCTGTTCGAGACATTCCAACATTATAGCACTGAGAATATTTATAAGGCATTTATGCCTTATAAACTTCAGGTATATACCTCAGGTAGTATTGTAGAAGAGTCTTAAAAGTACTTTCTTTCTTTCTCTCTCTCTCTCTCTCTCTCTCTCTCTCTCTCTCTCTCCCCTCTCTCTCTCTCTCTCTCTCTCCTCTCCTCTCTCCTCCCTCCTCTCTCTCTCTCTCTCTCTCTCTCTCTCTCTCTATATATATATATATATATATATATATATATATATATATATATATATAACATTTTACCTTATATATGTCTGTCTGCCTCTCTGGATATATGTGTCTCATACATACATAAAAATATTCCAGTGATACACATACATACACACACACACACACACACACACACACACACACTCTCCAGTTATACATATATATTGTTGGAAACCTAGGTATGGTGGAACATGAGTATGATCCTAGCACTCAACAGGTTGAAAAATGAGTACCATGCATTTAAGACCCAACTTGAAGTATACAGACTCTGTATGAATGAAAATATAATAAATTAGTAGGAAATATATTTAACATAAATATGTATAGAGAAAATATGTATACCTTTGAAAAAACCAAATCAATCATAAATCCTTTGAAAGAGAAGATCAATCCCCAGAGTTTATGCCAAAGAACCCTAGAAAGGATAATTTGCATGCCAGACTCAACCTGAAAAAGAATAAGGTGTATTTTTTCACTTTCAAGGAAAGCTGCTCTTACCAAGGTCACTTACAAAGCTATATAATTGTTAGGCAAATACTGACATAGTGTAATTATGAATTAAGGATATTTATTCGCTTTTCCTTTCTTTCTTTCTTTCTTTCTTTCTTTCTTTCTTTCTATTAGATATTTGCATTATTCACATTTCAAATGTTATCCCTTTTCCTGATTTCCCCTCCAAACCCCCCCATTCCATCTCCCACCCCCTTCTCATCAACCCACCCACTCCCCCTTCCCTGTCCTGGCATTTCTCTATACTGGCATATCAAACCTTCTAAGGATCAAGAGCCTCTCCTCCCTTTGATGTTCAACAAGGCCATCTTCTGCTACATATGCAGCTGGAGCCATGGGTCCCTCCATGTGTACTCTTTGGTTGGTGGTTTAGTCCCAGAGAGCTCTGGGGTTACTGCTTTTCCATTATACAACATTACTGATCTGGTCCATGTTTTTGTGGCTCGTGTAACCTTCAATGACAATGAATTAATATGACATCTTTCACATTTTCTCCCTATTGCAGGATCAATTAATTAATGTTTCTGTGTGTTTTAGGAGTACTACCTAAGATAAGATCTTATTGTATAAAGTTAAGATCTTCATTTCTGGATAATTTTCAGGAACATTTAGCTTGTTGTCTTCATAATTTTCAATGCTGTGACATTTTCTGCAATAGTAATTAACTCCATAGAAGTATGTTTGGAGACAAGTAAAACAAAACAAACAAACACAAAACACAAGAGGCTTTTATAACCTAGTAATATTCTGCCTCTGTAGTGCAAACTGTTTCAATAGTAAAATTTTGTAATGAGAATGAAATTTTATTCAAGGCAGTTTTAATGTGTAGTCTAAGACTATGAAGGAGGACACTACCCTGGCTGGCATTCTGGGTCTATTTGCTATTAATCTGGCACTGTCATGTTCATGGAGAAAGTAGGAAACCCTTTCAAAACCTATGTAAACAGCAATGAATAGTAATTATGTCAAGGAGTACTTCTTGCTGATAATTAATGAATTTGATGAGAGTTACCCATAGTTTTTCAGTTGTGTGTTCTGGTATACATGAGTGACAAAAATTGCTTCCAGCTAACTCTCTGCCTTCCTCTGTGAAAAATAAAGGACTTCATTCTAATTAGTGCATAATTAAAAGCACTATACAAATATTAGGAAAGCACACACTTTTCTAGTCAGTGATGCTGTACATCTCAGCAAACATCCATGCAGTTAGAATGATCATTCAGAATACATGAAGCTTCAACAAAGGATTGATATATTCAGTATTATATATATATATGTATATATATATACATATATATATATATGTATACTATATGCATAATTTATCTCTACCAATTACATATATAATTTCATCTTTATCAATTACTATATGTTATCTTTGTCATTCTTGCCCTTTAATTCTTGTCCTTTTAAAAATTACTGCTATGTATTTATTTCTTTATTCATTTTACATTCCAATATCAGCACATCTTCTCCTCCCATAAACCCCCTCACACAGATCTTCGGCCCATTTCCTCTCCCCTTCTTTCCTCAGGAAGGAGAGAGCCCCCTCTGGGTCCTGTTGTGTTATGTCACCACACCTCCCATGGAACATCAAGTCACTGCAGGACTAGGTGCATCCTCTCCCACTGAGGCCATGCAAGGTGACCCAGACAGAAGAATGGGCTCCAAGGGCCGACAACAGATTCAGAGATAGCCCCTACTTCAATTGCTGGGGGACCTGCATGAAGACCAAACTGCATTTCTGCTACATATGTACAGGGGGTGTGGATCTAGCCAATGCTCACTCTTTGGTTCAGTTTCTGGCATTATCCAAGGGACTAGGGTAGTTTACATTCCTGGCCTTTGTGTAGTCCCTATCCTCTTTGGATCCTTCAGCCCTTTCCCCAATTCTTCCTCAAGACTCTAGAAGCTATATCTACTGTTTGAATGTGGGTCTCTATATCTGTTTTCCACTGGCTGCTTGGTTAAGTCCCTCAGAGGAGAGTTCTGCTAGGCTCCGCCTATCTGAACACATGTTTAAAAGTAGAAAGGCAGATTAAAATATATTCAGGTTCTTATTTTTCTCGTTGCATTTTTTTTCCTAAATCCCATAGAAAAGATGAGGAGTGAATTTGCCTAGCTTACAAAGGCATGATGAGTATGCCAACTTTCGAGGAAACAACTCAGGGAGGGGTGTGAAACTCACGGAGGCTGTCAGGGCCAGGAAATTGAACTAAGTCTCTAGAGTTCTAGTGCCAATTTATCAGGATAAATATACATCTGCAATCTAGCAGGCTGCAGATGAGAAACAGGCCCCAGGCTTCTCCTGCCATATTTCATTAGCCGTCTTTCTGATCACAGGATAACACTAAAGGAAAAACATGTATGTCACAAAACTCAGCGAGGTAAAATAGGTAGAAAGGAGAGAAAAGAAAAACTATCTTTCAAAGATTTTTTTATTTATTTCTGAGGTTTATGTAGAATAAAAAATGCAAGCTAGTGCATAATTAATGAGTGTATGAACTATTTAATTTTGATTCATCTGTTTTCCAGGGTAAGGAATCCAATCAAGTATTGAGTTTCTCTCTTCTTTCACTAACTGTCATGTATTAACTGACATCTAAATTGTAAGTACTTGGTTTGGAGGCATCTGTAAAAGAACTGGGATAATCCTTGGGTCCTCCCAGGTCATGGAAGTCATTATTTATGCAATCTAACTTGGAGATATGTCATTGACTGGTTTGGGGCTAAAAAGCCCCTAGTTCTCCAAAAACAAAAATAGTCAAACATATTTTGTAATCTTAAAGTAAGCATTTGTTTTATTCTTTGAGTCCATGCATCTTAATTATTCATGTATTGAAAATGTAAATTAGATCGGAGATATTGTTCAATGAGAACTGATTGCCAAAGTCTGCCTGAGACCCTAGGCTTAATTCCTAGTATAAAAAATTACAGAAATGAAGGTGGAGGGGCAGATAGCTAGTTATGGCCAACTTCCTATTACATGTGGACTTATACTAATAAGATGTAATCATTAGGCTAACTATGTGAATCTCCACTTTTAAAAATTGATGGGTAATGGTATAAATCTGCCACAAAGCCCAATTGTTCTTTTTTTTTCCTCCTGTGATGTAAATTGTCCAAAGAAAGCAGAAAAGCTGAGATCAGTGATGTTCATGGACCTAAGATGCTCTAGCCTGTGAAGGAATGACATGTTCATAGAACCACAGTACACACTACAATACAGTAATAGCCTCAGTCCTGGCGATTTTGAGTGAGTTGTACTAAAAAGCAAAAAGGTTGTAACCAAAGCCAAGATGAAGGTTAAATTAACTTCAGAGTTACCATCAACCAGTGTAGGACAGAATACACACAATTGTAAAAGAAAAAGTAGACAAGGAATCTAAAAGACTGAGCAGTGTTTTGATTTTAGAGAATCAAAAAGGGTGTTAAAAATAACAACACTAGCACAAAGTACTCACTTAAACTAGGGTGTCTATAGCTAAGAGTTAGTGATGAGATCATCTTTCATAAGCATATTTTCTGGAGGAAGATTATTTTTCTTCTTCCTTTTTTTTCCTTTTTAACCTGTTGATAAAGAGTCCCAGGAACTTCCTGGCCAAGAAGTTTTAAGGTTTTCAGACACAAAAGGCAATTATATTTTAACAACTGGACAAAATATATGTAAAGGGCTGTTAACAATATAATAAAACAGTTTTCCTCTGTGTGGTCTTCAGCATCAGGGATACTCATTGATTCTAAAAGACCACCCACAGTTTCAGCTCTTTCCCATAATAATATTCATATTTTCATCGCATTTTTCTATACTATGTGAATATATTCATTGCATGTCTCACATATTTCCCTTAATATGAATACTTTAAATAAGCAGATTTATACTTAGGCCATGAAGGTAATTTCTTAAAATTTTTGTATATGTATACAGTGTATGTGTTTATATTCCTATGTGTGAGTGCATAGAGTTTGGAGGATGTCATAGAGCAAATGTGGAACTCAGAATATAATTTCAGATATCAGTCAACCTTAGATTTCTGTCTTTACCTTCTACCTGTGTGAGACAGGATCCCTCATTTGCTGGGTAACTATCCCATCCCTCATCTCCTAAAGGAGACTGGTCCCAGCCTATCATCTCTACTAGGAGCTCTCGAATTAAGGGATAGGGCAGCTTATCTGGATTTCCTTGGGTTCTGAGATTCTTAAGTCCTTAACCTTACACAGAACAGAGTTCAAACATAAAGCCATTTTCCCAGCCTCAGTAAAGGTAGAAGTTTCTAAAGGTAATTCTGTGAATACTTTATAATTATAGAGCAGTGGTATTCAACCGTCCTAATGCTCTGACCCTTTAATACAGTTCCTCATGTTGTAGGGAACCCAACCATAAAATTATTTTTGTTTCTACTTCATAACTGTAATTTTGCTACTGGTTAATTGTGAAGTAAATATCTGTTTTCTGACAGTCTTAGATGAACTCTGTGAAAGGGTCTTTTGAATCCCAAAGGGCTTCAAAAGAGAGTTGCTGTTATAGAACACTCTAATGAGTATCATGTTCAAAAATGTTTGATAAGACTTGTAGAGAACTAAGGTAGAAATGTGACTGACAAAAACTAATAGATAGATAGATAGATAGATAGATAGATAGATAGATAGATAGCCAATGAAATTATTCCTAAAGATTTTTTGCTACGTTCATAGATTAGTGCCTCCAATATCTGATTTAACCAGGTGCAGAGACCCACAGACAAACATTAGATGGACCTTAAGGAATCATGTGGAAGGCAGGGAGGAAGGACTGTAGGAGCCAGAGGGGTTGAGGATCCCAGGAAAACACAAACCAGGACTCTTAGCAGCTCACAGAGACTGAAGCAACAATTAAAGAGCTTGCATGTCACTAAGTTCTATGTATAGATGCTGTAGTTGTTTAATTTGGGGTGTTTGTGGAACTCCTAATAGTGTGAGAGAGAGCATCTCTCATTCTTTTGCCTGCTTGTGGGTCCTTTTCCTCTTACTGGTTTCCTAATCCAGCCTTGATATAAGGGTGTGTCCCTGGCCTTATTACATCTTATTATGACATTTTCAATTGATATCCCTGAAATTCCCTCTCTTTTCTGAAAGGAAAGGGAGGAGTAGTGGATCTGGTGGAGAAAGTAGATTGTGGGGAACTGAGAGGAGAAGATGTTGTGGTCTGAATATATTGTTTGAGAAATCGATTAAAAAAAAGAACTTATAATATCATTTGAAAATAGTTTAAGCTAAGTACAAAAAAGGGTAACCACTGGTTCTGCAAAAGACAAATTGTAAGGCTTATTTTAGAGATGGATTGACTAGGAATTAAAGGTATAAGTAAACACATACAGTAGCTATCTGTCCTAATGAACTAAATTTCAGTAAGATATAATACATTTGTTATAGTTTACCTTTTGAACAATATTGACTTTATCTTTTTAACAAGTATAATAGGAATACCTACCAAACTTCTTGTTAATAAATCTAGTCTTAAAATGTTATTTATAGCATGTTAGATTAGTTACCATAAATAAATTAATGTTGAGTGAAACATTATACTTCCTTTATACTAAGGAAAACATGGTCTCAATACTAACAACAACAACAACAAAAAAATATGTGTTTTTGTATAGGCAAAGCCCAGAAAATACATAAAATTGTCTCTATGCCTATGCCAGTACTCTATGTTGAGGTGTGTGTGTGTGTGTGTGTGTGTGTGTGTGTGTGTGTGTGTGTGGTGTGTTTTGTGTGCTTTTTGATTATTTTTTGATACAAGATCTAATTGTAGATTTCTGCCTGATCTAAAACTTGCTTTGCAGACCAGGATGACCTTGAATTATCTGAGATCTGGCTGCTCTGTCTCCTGAGTACTAAGAGTGTGTGAAAACATTTCTGGTCCATTTTTTTGGTTTGTTTTTTGTTTTTCGAGACAGGGTTTTTCTGTGTAGCCCTGGCTGTCCTGGAACTCACTCTGTAGAACAGGCTGGCCTCGAACTCAGAAATCTGCCTGTCTCTGCCTCCCAAGTGCTGGGATTAGAGGTGTGCACCACCACCGCCTGGCTTTGACTGGTCCTTTTTTTTTTTTGAACTTGTTTTTTTTAATTTTTTTAACAATTTTTTTTAATTTTCTATATTCTTTGTTTACATTCCAAAGGCTTTCCCCTTTCCCAGATCCCCCCTCACATATGCCCCATATGTCCTCTTCTACCCCACCCACCCCTCCCCCCCCTGCCTATTCCCCAATCACTACCCCACCATTTCTCTGCTCTATTCTGGTACTCTCCTTCCAAACTGGATCCAGTCCTTTCAGGACCAGGGTCCTCTCCTTCCTTCTTCTTGGGAATCTTTTGACTTGCTAATTGTGCCTTGAGTATTCAGAGCTTCTGGGCTCACATGCTCCACTATGTTCATAGCAGCCTTATTTATAATAGCCAGAAGTTGGGAGGAGCCCAGATGTCCCTCAAAGGAAGAATCGATACAGAAAATGTGGTATATTTATACAATGGAATACTACTCAGCAATTAAAAATAATGAATTCATGCAATTTGTAGGCAAATGGTTGGATCTGGAAAATATCATCCTAAGTGAGTTAACCCAATCACAAAAGAATACACATGAAATGCAATCACTGATAAGTGAATATTAATGAGCCCATTTTTTTAATGTTCACACACACACACACTCCTTAAGAATATTATAAATGTATTTTGACCATATTTAATTATGTTCCCTGATCCAATTCCCCTTTTCTACCCACTTTGTGCCCTATTTTTCAGTTTTTAACCCATTAAGTACAATTGGTATTTCCCATATACTGTTAGATATGTGATCCTCCACTGGAACATGGTCAACAAACCAAGAACAAAATTCTTTCTTTATTTATTTTTGTTAATTTTCTATATTCTTTGTTTACATTCCAAAGGCTTTCCCCTTTCCCAGTTCCCCCTCACCATATGTCCCATTCCCCCTGCCCATTCCCCAATCACCCGCCCCCCCATTTCTCTAAAGAACAAAATTCTTAAAGAAAAATTACTCTCCCTTACCCATTAGCTGTCTTTTTGCCAACCAATAGCCTCTTGGCTTAGGATGGGATGTTATTCCCATCCCCCTTCTCCATATTCAGATTGTTTTCTGACTTCA